>CAUYRT010013778.1:0-41012 GCA_963574885.1 Lepilemur ruficaudatus
CTCAGGTATCCCTCCTTCTGACCCTCGTCTGATGTATACTTGTCTGCTTGCTTAATTCTCCCGCTTTCTTCTAAAATCTGTCTTTTTTGCGGAGACACTCTGGCTGGCGGCTTTACTCGTCCGCCATCTTTAATTCTCTCCTGTGGCTACTTTCTTTGAAGCTGTGCTCTGGGACCATTTCTCCAGTCTAAGCAGACTTGGGGAAGGGAAGGAAGTATATGTGGGGGGAGAAAGAAGCAGGGCAGTACTGAGCAATGCAGGGCAGCAACCACAGTTCCAGTGAAAGGCGGCAGTGAGGCTGGGGGCCCGTGGTGAGAAGGCGGGTGGGGAGAGCACAGGAGGAGTGGGGAGGAAGTGGCGGACAGAAGTGTGTGTGGGAGGGGAAATCAGAGGTGGGGGCAGAAGGGAAGGGAGAGGGAGCAGAGGTCCCTTTGTTTTGCTTTGTCTTTTGTACAGTCTGGGAGGTTGTTTTAGTGCAAGTCCATAGGATTGAAATGTTTTGCTTCAGATTTTACTGGGAAAACAGTAACAACCACCACCACCACCCACACATCCTTCTTCAAACCGGACAAAGGTATAATTTCCAGTCCCCTTTGTATCTCCAATTATGATTTTATTTCCTATCTTCCTTGATATCAAAATTTAGACAAGAGAGTTCGGAGAGTAGGCATAAAATCTTATTAAACTGTGACACACACTTAATCTAATCTCTGAGGCCAGCTCTCCTGGGGGCCTGGGGGAAGGTTTGACAATTCATATCTTGGCCTCATCAGGACTCCACGTCCTGGGATGATTTCCCCGGGTGAAATGGACGTGGCAAAGCCATAGTTGCTGCTGGCGCTTGCCAGCCAGCGTTCCTCCACTTGCTGTGCATGTCCACTCTGTCTTCTCCGTGCTCACCCCAGGAGCTTTCAGACTTAGCAGGCTGTTGCCTACAACTTTCTGTGTGGCGCAGCAGCAGTGCCATCTTTATTTAGCGAGACTGTGCGGTATGTTTGGACCGCCATATTTCCACGAAATGTGCAGTCAATTGTCCACATTTCCAAATATCTGGGTGCTTGGCATTATGTAAATTGGGTAAATCAATTTGTCATTGCTCTTTGTCTGGTGAATCCTCTGGCAAACATGCACCTCTTTTATTCTTCGTTATCAGTGATTTGAAGAAAAGTCTATTCATCTATCTAATTTTACGTGTGTATGAAGTCACTTCCAGTTTTCCTAAAATGTGGAATTACTAAAGATTTGATTAGTAGCATTCCAAAGTTTTTTTTTTTTTTCATAGAAGGCAATTTTAGATGCTAAAGATAAGGGATGTGGGGTTTCTTGTCCTCTGCCTGTGCCCCAGGTCCATTCTCCTCCTCTCTGCTCTGTGTCCAGGAGGCTGACCTCTGCCCCCTCCTTCCCTGGAGTCTTCTGATGGAGTTTCATTAGTGGGAAGCACCAGCTAAGGTCGGGAGGGTGGGAGGAAGGAGAAGTGAGGGGATTTTCCTTCCTGCCCTGGGCTACGTTTTTTGGAAGGTGCTGCCCCTTCTGGACAATAGCTCCTGTCAGACAATTATCTCCTTTCTAGCTGCAGCTCTCGCTGGGCTCCCACAAGCTATCTCCATTCCCTTGGCCCTAGGAATGGCAACAGTCTCTGCCTTGTGATGATCTCCAGGTGCCCCCGTTTAGCTTGGTTTCCTTAAATGCCCCAACACCTCTGAAAATAAAATTCACAAAAAGTCTCTTGAAGCATCTGAATTGGATTCTGCTTCCTGCCAGGACCCTGAGTGATATAAGGGGGTTATTTCCCCAAAAAATATGCTTTCTGAGTTTTCAGGAAACACTCATGTGGCATGCATTCAAACATGGGACTCATGTGGCTGGGCCAGACAGGCATGTGGCTGATGTGACGAGCACTGGAAAGGGAGCAGAGGAATGCTTGTGGCCTCAGGCTGTCTTCTCCTTTGCAACCGAGGGCTGATCACCTGCCACACCACACACAGGGCACCATGTGTGAAAGCCCTTGGAAAAATATGAGGTGTCAAGCCATAACACGCGACGTAGTACTTGTACGGATGCCGTCCGCATTATGTCATTGAGCCTCATTCTTTTCTGCCCCCTCTTCTACCGGCTGCTCTTTATAATTTTGCGTTTATAATTTTGTGTTTCCAAAAGTCATTAGCTTGTGTTTAGATTCCCATTTTAGTTTAACTGAATATCCTGGTAGTGTAGTTTTGTGGTTGGGTGACTGGGTTAGGACATCTGTTGGTTCATGCTTCTGCTTACATATTAATGACTCGACTCTGGGGACTTTGGGGCCCCAGAGTAAGCTGCATGTCCCCTGGTGGGTTTGTTTCCTTGTGAGTAAAATCATAAAAGTAACACCTGCCCAGTCTTCCCCACAGGGATGATGTAAAGACATAATGAAAAAATGTGAGAGCATTTCTGAAATCGATAGGAAAAATATCATTATTAGGAACCTCTGTGGATTTCAGTTTCCTCTTCTATAAAATGTGAATATTAGAATGGGACTGGGAACTGTTAGAGGTCCATTCATACTCACAATTCTTTGCTTCTAAGAGTTGACTCAGAGCCTTCAAACCCAGTGAAGAAAGAAGATTTGTGTCTCACATTTTTGAGAAAGTTTTATCAAAGACAAGGAATGCTATTATTAACATACATCTCTTACCGGTAATGCATTGGAAAGGAGGTCTTGATAAGGAGAAAATTAAGGGTAAATGAGGTCATAAGGGTGGGGACCTGATAGAATGAAACTGTGGCCTTATAAGAAGAGGAAGAGGGAGGGAGAGAGATTTCCATGCACATACACTGAGGAAAGGCCATGTGAAGACATGGCAAGAAGGCGGCCATCTGTGAAACAGGAAGACAGCGCCCAGAACCCAACCACACCGAAACCCTGACCTCAGACTTCAGCCTCTAAAACAGTGAGAAAACAAATATTTGTTTTTTAAATGACTCAGTCTGAGTTATTATGTTATGGCAATCCATGCTGACTGATACACTAGACTTAGCTTTGTTACTATCATAGATTATTAGCAACTTTTAAAATTCTTCAAATCTAAAGAGAGAAGATAACTAGGTATGGCTTGAAAGAAAAAAGAGTCATGCTTTAATGAGTTTAAATAAAGATAAAAACATAACTTCTCATACCTCACTATTAATTTTCCTTTCATAAAAAGTGTCATTGGTTGTGTTCGCCATAGAAACATCTGTTCACTTATGTGAACTAGCATAATTTTCAGAGAGTGATTTTGTAAAGCTAAGTAAAGGTAATTTGTCTATTATTCTAACATGGGTCATTTTACAACACTAACTCTGACATCTAATCAGAAAAGCAGGATAGGCAGTGGAAGGCACCCTGGATTGGGCACCGGCTGAACTCATTTCTAGTCCTGCCCTGAAAAATACTGGCATTATGACTTTGAACAAGTCATTTTATTCCTCATGCCTCAGTGTCCTCCTCTGAAAAATAACAGAGCAGTACTTCAATGGTGTATGGGATCTCTTTGAGCTCTCACACATTATAAATGCATATGTCAATGCATTTTAAGTTTGCTAAACTTTATCAGTCTGAGCCATGCCATAGGCTGTTAGAGGATGCTACTAAAACAGTACTTACAGGTCTTGTTACAATGGCAAATATATTCATTGTACTCTTAACTTCTCCTGTATGTTGATTTTATTATCCAAGAATAGAAAATAAAATGTTGTGATTTTTAAGTAACAAAATCCACATGCTGTATAAAACAAGATTTGTTTTCATGAACATTTTATGCAAAGAAGCCATTTTCAAAAACCTGCTATACTGGCAACCATACACTAGGTGGAAGCAAAGAGTAAGCTAACATGAAGGTTAGAAAATGATATTTCCTGTGGAAATTTTCTGGATAATAAAGGCATTAAAACTATAGGTTACATTTACTTTTAAAGATGCTAATTAGGAAAGAAAACAGAAACAGCAAATAACATTACCTACTTAAGCCATTGAAATGATACTAAGATGGACGACTGTTTAAGCCTAATCTCTACTCTCCTTCATATGAGCTCTGACGATACTATGAAAAATTAAATATTAAATCATTTTTGTTAATTTCTGGAATATAATTGGTTAATAAACATAATACACTAACCAGTCAAATGGTTCTGTACTCATAGACCTCTTTTTTCAAAAGTTTACAGGGATAGGTATAATAAATTCAAAAGAGAATTCTCCAAAGCTTGTACTATTTTGAGCTCCATGATAGAAAATTTACTTCATTGTATATAATTTTACATGTCACTTCTTTAAAAAATTGTGTATCTACTTCTTCCTTTCAAAATTAATTGGGTCTTACAGTTTTTAAAATGTGAAATGATGGGATGATTCCCATGTTTAGGCTTGTAGCAAGCCAAAACTCAGTTTATTGCCAGTCTTTATACGAAGTGAGTTGCTTAGAGCTACCTTTGAAATGCATTGCATGGAAAAAGAAAAGCCTCTATTCTAGAGAAGCATTTTGAAGTCGTTTGTGTAGGCGGTAAATCACAAGCGATATATTCTGTGTGATAATTTCCTACACAGTGTTTTAGATAAAATCTGTTGTTTAGAGTACAAGATGGCACCGTTATTTGTGAAATACCTGGTAGTAAATGCATGGTATACTAACAATTACTTAACAGTGAGGTGGCAACTAGAGACTGGTATTGCGAGAAATTTTTTTTTTTTGGTTGACATCAGTATAAGCAGCCCTTAGCAATCTTTGTAACCTTGGGAGCAATTACTTAATCTCTGTTGAGGTGCAGATTCCTGATCTATAAAATATGAAGCCACGGTCAGATAATCTTTAAGTTTTTAGTGGTTGCTTTCCAAGATTCTATAACACTTGATCCATACGGCCAAGCTAGAGTGAACAAAATAGATTTCCAGAATCAGAATTTATGTTCTTACCTTGTCAAATTTTCATGGAAGAAGTTTCAAAATTATCTACAGTCTAGGATAGGTAAAATATGCTCGGTTTCTTCAATATTTTCCTTCTATTTCTCTTATTTATCCTTGCTGATGAACAGGACTGATGACAAAGAGGCTTGTTTTCCTCTTTGGCTCATAACAGAAAAGTAAAAGCGGGCAATGGATGATATATGTGAAGAGGTTTGGGGTCATCTCTATAATCCTTAGTTAATGCTGTCACTGATTGCCTGGAGAACTGAGAAGTGTGATGTTCTTGTCACCCACCACTACCTAGCAACGTTGATAGAGGACCTAAGCATATAAACCAGGATAGTCCATATGTATATTCTGGGTTTTGACAACAGCATTAGATGTTCAAGACATAAAAAATTATGTGTTGGCTATCTTTGAGCAGATTAATCTCCTGAGCTTCATATTCCATATCTGTGAAATGAAGATATCAATGATTCAAGAAAGCGATCCTGAGGATTAAACAAAACACACAAATGTTCACTAATTTGCACCTTGTATCAAGGGGAGCATTTCTGGGCAATGCTATCAAATACCTCTGAGAAACGGTATGTTTCCAGATAAAATGGCAACTCCCCAATTTATTGGGGTTCTCCAGCTTTAAATATCATCAGTCCTGTTCATCAGCAAGAATGTATAAGAGAAATAGAAGGAAAATGCTAAAGAAAATGAGCCTATTTTACCTATCCTAGACAGTAGATAATTTTGAAAACTCTTCCATGAAAATTCAAAAAATTGAATTCATTTTACTGGCCCATATAAAATAGAAGTTTAGTACCTTTCATTTGGTATTCAATTACTTACACGTATTTCAAGTATCTCTGGCAATGTACTTTATTCTCATGGATCATCCTATCAGCATGGGCCTGTCAATAGGTACATAATCTTTCCCTTAACTGTCACCTTTTAAGATGTTCAGTTAAAAATTCTGAGGAAATTAGGAATTAATCTAGTCAATCATATCCTTAACTTTCAATAACTCCAGAAAAACATCACAGAATGAAAGAATCCTTACCACATGCTATGACGAGCTATACAAAGGGAACAATTGGCCTTTTCTTCTTAGACTATAATGGCCTAGCAGGAAAGGCCCTTAGCATTTTTATTTTCTGTGTAGTTGTTCATCTCATAACATACTGTAGGTAAAAGTTAAACATTAATACCACTTGGGACTTCTTACAGTGCATTTAATGGACTCAGCACGTCTTATATCTACTCTCTGAGAGCTGCAGTATCTCAACAACACACCTAATGGCAGGTTACTCTTTCTCCATTATGTTAAAGACAGAAGGTGAAGGTATAGAGAGGGTAAGTGGCTTATAAATGATTGTCAGTAGAGGAACTAGACTGAGAACTTAGGTCACATTTTGACAGTACAGAAGTTAAATCACAGCTTTTGGGTCAGTGTTAATGCCTATAATGGTAATCACTTTATAGTAATAGTCATAGATAATGTTCAGTGTTTAATGGTACTTCTACCTGTGATGCTTCTGGAAGTACCAAGTACTTAAAACAGAAAAAAGTTACTTACTGCTGTCATTATGGTTAAGTACAAATTGACAACAATAATGACCTGCCTTTGGGTAAAGGATGTACCTTATAGTTTAGAATTCAATTATTATATTAATACTTAGCTCACTACTAAGCAGAAATAAGATTTCAATAAATGTGGATTTGTTCAAAGAGCTTTTAAAATAAGTATTAGCTCATTGGATTTCACAACAGCTCTGTGAGAAAGACAGAGTGGGTATCATTATGCCAATTTTTCCTTGAAACAGATGAAGACTAATAAAATGGGCATGGTCTTTGGAGTCATAGAAACTTGGATTCTTAGCTTGGCTTTGCTCTTACTAGCTGTGTGATGTTGGGAAAGTTACATGAACTCTCTGAGCCTGTTTTTTTCGACAGAAAAGTAGGGATATTCCCATTAAACAAAGAGTTATTGTTAGGAATAAATGAGATTACACATACATGTCTCTAGCCCAATGCTACTAATCAGGGTCCTGCACTTAATAAGAGACAAAAAATGAGAAAAGAGGTTGAGTCACCTGACTTTGTGTCAGTTGCTCTTTGCATAAATTAAGTCAGACTTAATGGGATAATCTGCTAGTCATTGTATCATGACCTATGGCCAAAACACCTGACAGGCTTTGAAGATTTGTTATTACGTTGCCTTATGGAAGCTTAAAAGTCATGATCATAAAACAATTAATGTTTCTGCTGATCTGGAACCAATGTCATTTGAATTGAGATGGATTTTCCTTTTTACTTTTCTCCCCCTGCGGGCTGAGTGTGGTCGAGCTGAGTTTTCTGAGATGGCGCTTTTTAGATATCATTTCAGTTTAATATTCTATATCTCTCTTGTGGCCGGAAATGCCCAGTAGCTCCTTAACTTTAACTCTGACATATTATCAATGTGTCAAGGTGGAAACCAGCTGCTGCCGAATCTCTGGTTCATAAGCTGGAAGCAGAAGCCAGGCTTCTGAGAGGGACGCTGCGCAGGGGACGTTTTAAACCACCGGCTGGATGTAGAGGCTGTAGGGTAGCATGGAGGTAGTGGTGAAGGAATAGCTTTTCCCAGTCGTGACTGTTGAGGTCACCTCCTTCCGTGAAATTAAATGAAAATTTATGAATGGTGTCAGTTATAATAAACTTCCTATTGAAGTTTTAATTCTTTTGATGCTCAGACTGGTTTCTCTCCTCTAGATTGAAGTCTCACGACTTTTCCACCCACTGAGAAAAACAGTGTGGCATAATGGAAAAATACAAGTTCCCTATATGTTACGTAAACGTAGGTAGGTCCCTTAGTCCCTGTGTGTCCTTTCCTCAACTGTGTAATGGTGATACTAAGAATAGGAATTGAGAAGATCAGTCGTGTTGATGCGTATAAAATGCTTCGAAAATTTAAAATGTTAGGCTATGCCGGCTCATAAAACCACTGTTAGTACCAGCAAGAAGAGGAGGTTTATATTGACATATTTGGCTGAGCATGCTCTGTCTCTCTCCTATAGTGCTAGATCAGCTGCCTCTAGGCTCAGCTTTGTGACCACGTAGGAAAAAAAAAGATATAATACTCTTCTGACTTCACCCTCCTCATTGCCCATGATTACATTGGAAAATAAGCTCCATGAAGGCAAGTATTTTTACATGTTTGGTTCACAGATGTGTCTAATGTTCTTATGACACTACCAGACATATAGTTGGTACTTGGTGACTATTTGTCAAATGACCAAGTGATTTAAAGTAGAGAGGTACAGGCATCTACTGTTGCTTATCTTTCAACTGAGTGTGTGTGTGTGTGTGTGTGTGTGTATGGGGGGTGGCAGAGTGCTGTGGAGGGCTTGTTAATAAGTATATTATCATATATATATATTGTATCTCACCTTAAATGGTATCCAGTTTCACTCCCTGATTTCCAATTTTGGGTCAGGTAGCGTCTGCTTAAAGGACACATTTATTTTTGACATTTTAATTCAAGTCACAATTCAAATCCCACTAGTTCTGGTTGCTCCTGGATCAACACATTAGTACGCTCAGCTTAATGATACCCTACCAAGCCTTCTGAAAATCTTACAGAGACACACAATTACCAAAACCCACCTAGGAGGCCAGCACATTCAAGGAATCACTGATGGGATTCAAGAGAGAGCTCTGACAACACAATCAGTCTTTAAATGAAGAGTTTATTTCGGAGCTAAATCCAGTCAGAAAAGCAGGGCTTTATGATTTATACAAATCCATGAGAGCATCAGTAGTAATTTGAGGCTGGCTGAAACATTGAGTGTCCAATTTCAATTGAGTCCTGGAAAGACATTGCCTGGATTTATCTAGGCAAGTAGAATGGGTCAGATGGGATCTATGGGCATGTCATCAATAATGTTTACTGATCTGTAATTTAATGAATTTTAATGAAAACGAAGTCAGATGAAGTGAACTGTTTCTAATCTGATTTCTATGCATCAAGCTAAACTCTTCTCTACTAAGCTAAAGCCCAGGAATTCTAACAAAAAACAAATAAGTAGTGATCAGTAGACTGTAAGAAAATTGCAGTCTGCAGGGTCTGTGTCAGCTGCTAATTTTGTTGGAGCTCTGGATTCTCACTTGCCTCAAGACTCAGAGAGCTGTTATGTCTGCAGGGAAAAAAAGCAACTGATGGAGCTTTCTGTCTTTTTAGGTTAGAAGGTATTACTTCTCAAGACTGGACTTGTCATCGAAAGGTTCGAGTATCCCGTTAGTCTGTTAGAATCATTGGCTTCTCCAGATTACTAAACTTAACATTTGTACAAATAAATTCAGGATCATTTTAGCATGACTTGGAGTCTTCAAATCACAGACTGCACCAGTATGATGCTCTTTCAGCTGCTGAGAAAGGAAGAGGGTTCTGTCATCTACTATTACTATTAATTTTTCTCCCTGTTTAATAGTTTATCAAAGTAACATGTGCACAGGATAAAAATTTAAGTTGAATAAAGGGACTCATAATGAAAGATAGCAGTTCCTCACTCCATCCTTTCCCACTCTTATGTTAGTTTTCCAGAGACAGCAGCCTTCTCTGCTATTTTTAATTTTTCTGGTCTTTCGCCTCCGTTGTATGATTACAACGTTTTTTTCTTGGTCAATCAAATTCTGACATGATCTATTAATTCCCTGCTAAAAAAGAGTTTAGTTGATTTAAACTACTCCTTCTTAATATTTGTGCCTCCTATGTGGCTGACCCTATTAGTTATCATATGTACCATTATCTACAATACACTTATGCCTATGTTTCTTTAAATGTCTTATTTATTCAGTATCTCTTGCCTTCCTGCTCTGTCAAATTAAAATATTAGCATTCTGTTTATCTACTGTCCTCTGTTCTCATCGCCAGCTCCTGTCTTCCATCAGTTCCACGTTTACTTTAAAAGAGTGATTTTAAATATTCTTACCACAAAGAAGTGATAAATATGCAAGGTAATGGATTTACTAAGTAGCCTGATTTACTTACTTCAGAATGCATACAGATGTACTACAGAATGTGTTGAAACATCACATTGTACCCCATAAATATATACAATTATTTGTCAATTAAAAGTTTTAATCAAAAGCTCAAAGCACAAAAAACAAACAAAAAATATGTCATGGTTGATCACGTTTACATTCATGATTTTGCAATCATGTTTCCGTTTTTTACATTTTACTCATAAGTAACATTTAAAAATCGAAAGCCAATAAGAGCTTATTACATCTATTATTTAAATGTGTCCCTGCATAGATTAGTAGTATGTTAGGATTTTTGTCCTTTCTGTGGAGGTCCAGCTTCACAATGTCTGTTCAAACTAACATATTTTAGGGGTCTTCATGACCTAAAACAATGAATAGATTGATTTCCAAATAATTGTTTTTTATTGATTATGAAAGTAATGCTTATTTTAGTTATAAAAATGTAAAGGAGAAAAGTTTAAGGGAGAATTTAAAAAAATTATTTTAATCCCATGACATAAAAGTATGTCAAAATCTTAACATGGGTTATTTCTAGATTTGATTTTCTTCTGCATTGAGATGGTAAATTGAAAGATCAGATTGGTCCCCCCAGTACTGCTCCAAAGCTCAGTAGGGGACTAATAGGTGTCTTCTGCTAACAAGGCATGCTTTAAAGAGGACATTTTCCCAAACCCTGCAACCCACCCATTTATCTTTTTCTATAATTTATTGGAAAGATAAAGAATATTTGATTGAACCCATAAACATCCTTGATCATCATATTAACATTCCCTTGTATCTCCATATAATTTTTTCCTTTCACAATTTTAGAGAATGTATGCTGCTCTTCCTTTGCCTTGCCAGCATTACCAAGGGTACCCTCCTAACAGGGTATATTGGAAAAGGGCACACTTTTAGTCATTCATTTGGGGCAATGAGTGTAAATTGGGTTGTACAATCTCATAAGATTAGCTTCCTCTTTTAAAGATGAACTTCTTCCAGCATGAAACTGGTGCTGTCTGTCATCATCCTTCTGTAGAGAAGAGTCTGATTTCCCTGCCAGCTTCCCATCTGCATCTGATTTCCAGGGTCTCCGCCTTACCAGATTTACCTCCTTGAGAGTCAAGAACAAACTCTTAGGACCTAAGCACAATAGCTCTGTCCATTTCTCATCCTCTTCCACTTCTCTGCAGCATCCATTATTGCTACCTACAGCTTCTTCCTCAACTTCCTTTCCGTTTGTTCCTGATATTTGCTCTTCTGGGTCTCCTATCTCAAATGGCTTCCTTCTTTTCTTCTTCTTCTTATTTTTCTTTTCATTGCTCTATTACTCATTCTGCTCCCTTCCTACCCTGCCCATGTAGTTTTGCTATATTAAATGTTTTCTTGGTCTGCTTTCCTCTCTTTTTTGTTTCCTCTCAGTAATTACATGGTTCAACACTGAGCTCTACATAGTTAACCCCAAATGTATGTGTTAGCCTTGACTATTGTTAACATTTTTTTCCTTTTATTTTTAGTTGACACATAATAATTGTACATATTTAAGGGGTACAGAGTGATATTTTGATACACATATGCAATGTATACAATTAAATCAGGGTAATTAGCATATTCATTACCTCAAACATTTATCATTTCTTTGTGTTGTGAACATTTAAAATTTTCTCTTCTAGCTTTTTGAAAGTATATGATAAATTATTGTTAACCATTTGGTAACCAAATTATTGTTTACCCTATAGTGCTATAGAATACTAGAACTTATTCTTCCTACTAGCTATAATTTTGTATTTGTTAACCAACCTCTCCCTATCTTCTCCTCCTCTCGCTCTTCTCAGCCTCTAATAACCATAATTCCACTCTACTCCTATGAGCCCAGGTTTTTTAGCTCCCATATATGAGTGAGAATACATGGTATTTATCTTTCTGTGCCTGACTTATTTCACTTAACATAATGTGCTCCAGTATCAGCCATGTTACTGTTAATTTCATTCCTTTTTATGATTGAATGGTATTCCATTGTGTACATATACCAGATTTTCTTTATCTGTTCATCTGTTGATGGGCATTTAGGTTGATTCCATATCTTGACTATTGTGAATAGTGCTGTAATAAACATGGGAGTATAGGTATCTCTTTAATATACTGATTCCTTTCCTTTGGATAATACCTAGTAGTGGGATTGCTGGATCATATAGTTGTTCTACTGTTAATGTCAGCAACTGTTTCTAGATATTCTAATTCGGATGTTCATCTTACTTCTGAGGACAAAATGGCCCACACAGAATCCTCTTCCTTCTTCTTCCTACAATTGTTCTACTGTTCTGGTTACCTGGTTCAAAATCCAATAATCATTCTTTACACCTTTCCTTTGATCCCCTCCTTCAGTGAACTTTTCAGTCCTTTTCTTCCTATTTTATAATATCTGATGTTCTTTCTTCTTTTTTCTGTGCCTACTGCTGCTTTGATGTCTTAGTTCTGATTCTAGGAAAAATTCTGCTGTGAAGGGCCAATGAAGATATAGGAGAAACAAACGAAAGTGTTTTTCCTACCCTCAGATACCACTCAGCAGCACACTTCTGACACCACATACCAAGTAAACAATTCTCCAGTAGATAGCAGGTGGGTGTCTTCTAATTTAATTCAATTATGACACTATCTATCCAGAAATAGCATCAATCCCACAGGTTGAGGGCTCAATCCCACAGCATTATCCGCACTTCAGATGCCAGTTGCAAGCACAGGTTGTGACCTGCTTCTGATTGATCAGCTATAAATCAAAGGTTCTTGTGACCCCCTCCTTGGGTTCCATTATTCTTCTAGAGCAGCTCACAGGGAACTACTTAACTTATGTTTATCTACTTATTATAAAGGATATTGCAAAAGATACAGATGAACAACCTAATAGAAGAACTGTATGGAGGGCAAAGCATGTGGAAAGGGGTGTGGAGCTTCCATGCCCTATCCAGGCATGCCAATCTCCAGGCACCTACAAGTGTTCAGTTATCTGAATCCTGCCCTTTGGGTTTTTATGGAGGCTCCATTATATAGGCATGACTGATTACATCATTGACCATTGGCGATGAACTCCACCTTCAGTCGCTTTCCTCTCCCCAGAGGTCAGGGAGTGAGGCTGAAAATCTCAATTTTCTAATCATGCCTTAGTCTTCCAATGACAAGCCCCATCCTGAAGCTACCTAGGGGCTTCCAGCCACCAGTCATACCATTAGCATACAAAAATCACTCATCACTCCAGTAGCAGAGCTGTGTGTCAGGAAACAGGAAAACCAAATATATATTTCATAATATCACAGGCTAGAACTCTATAGATGAAGGCTTGAGAGAGAGTTACATATAATATTGTCCAGGTAAGTAAGTAGTCTGTCTTAATCATTTTCATTAACAATCTACCTGCTTTTTCCCTGGGCTCTTCCAGAAACAAAGCCTCACATCCGTTTCTTACCAAAAAATATGCATTTTCCTCGTTACCTACTTAATAACATCTAAACTCTTAGACTGGTGTTGATATCCATATTTAATGAAGGCATTAAACTTCACGTCTTCATAAAGCTTTTATCAGAGTATAACAGAAATGATTTTTTAGTAGTTTGTCTAGTTTTCCCCCTCCTAACTCTTCACCTGGAATAGGAGCTGCTTGAAGCAGGGACTTGTCTGCCTTGTTAATGGCTCCATTTATCAAGCTTAGAACAGAACCTAACACATAGTATGCTCTTAAGATTTGTTGGACAAATCAATGAATGAGTAGCATTGTCCTCACTTTACACTTTGTGACCTCCATGGGCTCCTGGACAACAGTCATATCTATTGAGTGTCTACTGTTGTGGGCTGAATTGTGTTTTCCCCAAGATTCATATGCTGAAGCTCTAACCCCCAGCACCTCAGGATGTGACTATATTTGGAGATAGGGCTTTGCAGAGGTGATTAAGTTAAAAGGAAGCCAATAGGGTGGGCCCTACATCAGTTGGGCTTCTTTGTCCTCCCTTTGGAGAGCTTTGTAGGGAGATCAAAATGAAGGTGAAAGTGAAGTGTAGGTATTATTCTCTGCCTCCCTTCTTGCTGGGTCATGTTAAACTGGGATGTCCCTAACTGAAGCTTACCTCTTTTCTCTTTGCAACTTTTTCTTTCTGGGTCCAAGGAACTGCTTCATCCCTCCTCCCTTTGACCTTAGAGTGGTAACAGATCTGTTCTTACTAGCCCCGGGTTTTGTATTACTTTTTATGGTTCTCCTACACCCTGGTCATATCTTTGTAAATACTCCCTTTTTTAAACCTTCATTGAATTATCTTAATTTGAAAGTAGACTTTTCCGGTTTGAAAACTTTATTTGACTTAAGAATCAATTAAAAGGACTAAGGAGGGGCAGGACAGAGGCAGAACCCTGAAACCTGATGACCGGTACAATGTGGACAGAATAGTCCAAAAGATACGGGGTCCTGTGGCTCAAACACTGTTCAGGTCCCAAGAGTTTATTCCAGGGTGCTACATTTGGGAGGTGTTTGGGTATTTGGAACCCAAGGGACCAATATTCAAAGGTCTGAAACTGGACAATGCCACTATTCTAAATGTCTGGGATTGCAACTTATTTCCAAGTTCTGCTGAGCAGGAGCTATCAGTGTTCTGACTCTTTCAAAGGATTTGGAGTAATTTAAGTCCTTAAAGAGGGGGCTTCAAATGATGGCTGATTATAGAACCAAATGGAAGCAGGAGAAGTATGACAGAGTCTTAGCTTGGGTGGATTAACCCTAGTGAAATTTATTTTTCTTTATTTTTTAAATTTCAGAGTATTACAGGGATACAAACACTTTGGTTACATGAATTGCCTTTGCACCACCTGACAAGCATGCCCATCCCCCAGACAGTACTCACTGCATCCGTTAGGTGTGGATTTACCCATCCCCTCCTCCCCCTCCCACCTGCCTGAAACCTTATGAATGTTACTTCCCATATATGCACATTATTGTTTACCAATTAGTACCAATTTAATGGTGAGTATATGTGGTGTTCATTTTTTCCATTCTTGTGATACTTTACTTAGAAGAATGGGCTCCAGCTTTTACTGAGTGTGATGTACACTGTCTGGGGTATGGACACGCTTGAAGCTCTGACTTGGGGGGGAGGAGGGGGGAAGGGCAATATAGACAACCTAAACATTTATACCTCCATAATATGCTGAAATAAAAAAAATTCTTTTTTAAAAGTTTTCATGTTCACTAAACCACCTGCTATGGTCTGAATGTCCCTGAAAATTGATGTGTTGAAACTTAACCACCATTGTGATGGTATTAAAAAGTAGGGCCTTTTGATAATGGATTAATGGTTTATAAATGGGTAAGGGAACTAGCTTAAGGCTATTTTTGCTCATATACTCTTCCGCCATGTGAGGACACCTAGATGGCACCATCTGTGAGGTCACCAGAAATTGAATCTGCCAGTGCCTTGATCTTGGATTTCTCAGCCTCCAGAACTGTGAGGAATAAATTTCTATTATAAATAAATTACCCAGTGTGTGGTATTTGGTTATAACAAAACAAACAGTTAATTCATCACCTTCTGCATTTAAACAGGTTTTCATTGTATCAATATTGGGAAGAGCATACACTGACTAGCTAATAAAATTGTTCCCATTTAGTTGGAATTGTATTTCCCACTACAAAATAATGAGGTATAGTAATGTGATTGATGAATCACTCATATGCATTTACATTTCTAATCAATTGGTTAACCTAGGACAAACCAACGAAATTAGGTTTCTGAATTCTGCACAGATGAAAATTGAACCTTGCAGTAGAAGAAAAACAGGAGACTCAACTGATGAACCAACTTCACCCAACCCTACATAAAAAAGGTGTATTTAGAATTGATGGTCTAGTAGTAGTAATGCTGACCCAGCCAGAATCCATTAATAATTGTCAGTAAAAGTCAAGCCTGTTGCTGCTCATGAAATATACTTAAAATAACTGGTCCTTGTAGGATTTCAGCATTGTTAGTACTATGCTAAAACAGGAGTGTGCTCCAGATTCTAAGAAAACAAGGCTCTGCACAAGGGCTGGGGAACCTGTGGCCTTGGGGCCACATGTGGCCTTCTGGATCCTTGACTGCAGCCTTTTGACTGAATTTAAATTTTACAGAACAAATCTTTTTATTAAAGGGGTGCAGAGAAAGATGAAGCTTTTCTTGCCTCCTCTGGTGCTTAAAAAGAACAATCTTGAAATCAGAAGGCCACAGGTTCCCTCCATGGTTTGGTTGAAAGAGAAAATGTAAGTGATTTGCAAATGATTGCACCATAAACTGATTTTCCTTAATTTTCTTCTAGTTTGTTTGGTATGGTTTAGTAGGTCAAATCTGCAACATTTTCAAGAAAACAAATCAATTTTATCCAAAATCATAACAGAATGAGTTGGACATATAAAAATATTTAGCAAGCTTCATGCGTGGATTCAGTAAGGAAAAGTCCACACATGTTTATTCAAGAGTCTTAATGTCTAGGTCACACCTATGTACTTAAGAGTCCTCAGTTGGATGAGCACATATTTTACAAAGAGCTGGACAGTTCTGCTCCTTGTTTTATCAAGGGTGAAACCACAAAAGTGAACTAAATAACAGAAATCAAAAGGCAAACATTGACACCGAAAGCTCACAAGACTTACCAAGGAACACATTCTTAAAAGTCATTAAAAATTTTGAAAAGAAATTCAAACTGTGGGAACTGAGCTCTGAGATCAGAACAATAAGCTCTATGAATTGGAACAGAGGCTTTCTGAAAGGAATGTCTACAGTTTTGAAGAATACTTTTCCCAGACAAGCTTCTTTGTAAGGGGATTTTTTTTTTTTTTAACAAACATGCCTATTTTTGACTCAGCTCAGAAATGAAATATTTCAAAAGCCCTTTCAAGCTCAATATCTCTAAAATTACTCTTTCAAAGTTACACTTTAAGGGGTACTACAGGAATGAGATTAAGAGGGACACCAAGTTTGTGGAATTTTCATGGGCATGACAAAGGTGCACCAAAATCCCCACCACCCCCGTTAATTTCTTTAGTGTTTTAGATAAAACACACAAGCAAACAAATATCAGTTGGAAAAGATGGCAATATTAGCAGGGATGGGAAAGTGTTTCAGAGTTCAATTTTGACAAAAGAAAACTTAAGAAAAAATTGCTTCTTTTCTGGGTTTAGGAGTTTTACAAGAAGAGTTTTTATAAGAAATATTTTTACAAGTTTTGTTTTCCATAATTAATGTAATTGAATGTGAAAATATAGCTAACCCTTGAAAAATATGAGTTTGAACTTCATGGATCCACTAATATACAGATTTTTTTTCAATAAATATTTTGGAAAAATTTTTGGAGATTGAAACAATTTGAAAAAACTTGCAGATGAGCCATGTAGCCTTGAAATATTGAAACAATTAAGAAAAAGGTATATCATAAATGTATGAAATACATGTAGATACTCATCCATTTTATCATTTACTACCATAAAATTTATACAAATCTATTATAAAAAGTTAAAATTTATCAAAACTTATTCACATACTTATAGACATACATGGGATCATTCATAGCCAAGAGAAATATAAATAAATGTAAAGATGCCAAATCATAACTGCATAAAATTAACTGTATTATATACCATACTATTGAAATAACTTCATAACCACCTCCTGTTGCTATTGCCATGAGCTCAAGTGTTGTATCTGCCTAAAAACTGATGTTAATCATCTCTGCAGCAGCAGTTTGTCTAATGAATTGCATATCACAGTAAAAAGTGATCTCTTGACATTCTTGTATTGTTTTTGTGTGTGCTTAGTGCAATATCATAAACATTGAATAACAACAAGAGACCTATCAGAAGGGCCACTAGTAATGTTGGAAGTGCTCCCCAAAAGCAGAGAAAAGTCAAGACATTACAAGAACAAGTTGAATTACTTGATGTGTATTATAGTTTGAGGTCTGCAGCTGTAGTTGCCCATCATTTCAAGATAAGTGAATTCAGCTTAAGGACCATTGTAAAAAAAGAAAAAATTTGTAAAGCCATTCCTACAGCTACTTCAGCAGGAGGGAAAATGTACTTTTTGCAAAATACTTTTTTATTTCATATTGAAAATGCCGCTTTTATATGGGTGCAGGATTTCTCTAAGAAAGGCATACCTGTAGATTCTAGCATGATTTCAGAAAAAGTGAAGTCATTATATCACAACTTAAAGCAAAAGGAAAGTGAAAAATCTAAAGCTGGAGAATTTAATGCCAGCAAAGGATGGTTTGATAATGTTAGAAAAAAGTTTGGCTTAAAAAATGTCAAGGTAACAGCAGAAGCAGCTTCTACTGATAGGAGGTAACAGACATGTTACCAGGTACCATTAAGAAAATCGTTGAGGAGGAAGGATATATGTCTGAACAGGTTTTTAATGCAGTTAAAAATGGCCTATTTGTGGGGTGAAAAAAAGCCCCAAAGGACATTTATTGGTAAGGAACATGGTTAGCACTAAGATTTAAGGCAGGAAGGAATAGGCTAATTCTACTGTTTTGCACAAATGCTGTCCAGGAGTGTGCTTATCTGTAAAGCTGCTAACACCTGAACCTAGAAGAGGAAAGATAAATACCAGCTGCCAGTGTTTTGATTGTGTGACAAGGTTTGGACAATGAGAACCCTTTTTCTGGATTAGTTCCATTGATGCTTTGTCCCTGAAGTCAGGAAGTACCTTGCCAGTAGGGGACTGCCTTTTAAAGGTCTTCTGATTTTGGACAATGCCACTGGCCACCCAGAGCCCCATGAGTTCAATACTAAAGGCATCAAAGTGTTCCATTTGCCCCTAAACACAATGTCTCTAAATCAACCTTTTGATCAGAGGGTCAATAGGATCTTTAAGGCTCATTATACACTGTATTCTATGGACAGGATTGTCAAAGCTACGGAAGAGAAGCTTGATAGAACATGATGAAAGTCTGGAAGGATCACACCATTGAGGATACCATTCTTGTGATAGAAAAAGCTATGAAAACCATCAAGCCCAAAACAATAAATTCCTTTTGGCCCAAACTGTGTCCAGATTCACATGACTTCACAGGATTTACAACACAGCCAATCAAGAAAATCGTGAAAGAGATTGTGAATATGGCAAAAAGGTGGGGGGGGGGTGAAGGGTTTCAAGATAAGGATCTTGGAGAAATTCAAGGGCTAATAGACACCACCCCAGGCGAATTAACAGAAGACAACTTGATGGAGAAGTGTGCCAGACGATGAGAAAGAAACTGTAGAAGCAGCACTGCCAGAAAGCAAGTTGACAGCAGATAGTCTGGCAGAGGGTTCTGATTATTCAAGACTGCATTTGAATTCTTTTAGGACATGAACTCTTCTATAATATGAGTACTGAAACTTAAGCAAACAGTGGAAGAAAAATTGGTTCTGTATACAAACATTTTTAGGGAAATGAAAAAGCAAAGAGCCACACAGAAATTACGATATATTGCCCTAAAGTTACACCAGGTATCTCTGCCTCTCCTGCCTCCCTTTCCACCTCCTCCATCTCTTCTGCCTCTGCCACCCCTGAGATAAGAAGACCAAACCTCCCTTCTTCCTCCTCCTCCTCAACCTACTCAATGTGAAGATGATGAGGATAAAGACCTTTATGATAATCCACTTCTGCTTAATAAATAGTAAATATATTTCTCTATGATTTTCTTAATAACATTTTCTTTTCTCTAGCTTCCTTTATTTAAGAATATAGTATATAATACATAGAACATAAACTACATGTTAATCGGCAGCTTATGTTATCAGTAGGCTTCTGGTCAGCAGTAGGCTATTAGTAGGTACATTTTTGGAGAGTCAAAAGTTATATGCCGATTTTTGATTGCATGGGTGTGGGTGCCCCTAACCCCTTTGCTGTTAAGGGTCAACTGTAGTACCAAAAGTCAGGATGTATTCATTATTTGAACCATATAACAAAAACAATAGAAAGATAAGAATATGAAATTATCTCCAGATAAAAATATTTTCTGGAGAATTGATATCAAGCTCAGAATTAATTTACTTAGGTAGTTACTAATGGCCTTATCCATACATGTGGGATATAATTATTTTAATCACAGAGTTGATTGGTTTGATTTTCATCATATATAAAAATGCCAAGTGAGGTAGTTTACATTAAACAGTTAGAATCAGAAAATATTTTGCCTAGCCTGATTCTTCATGGTAATCTGAAGATATGCGTGTATATTTACATTTATGTGTGTTTGTAAACCCGAGCATTATAAATATGAATTAAAGCAAGTTATTTTTTCTTGATAATATATAAACAAATGATAAGTGATTTTGAACAGTTCAATTTCAAAGTTCAATTTTAATTAAGACTATGCATTAGACCAAAATGGTGTTTTGTTTAAAAGAAATAGATTTAAAGCAATTCAAGTTTGTACTGTGCCAATTTTGGTAGAGTGCTTTTTCCTGCTAGTTCTCAGGGGGCATTGCTCTATTTCTCTGCAGCATTTTGTATTCTCCACATAGTAACCCGAGAAATCACTGTTTTGCCCATGGATGGACTACATGTGCTGTTTTTGCCTCCCAGTTCCCTTTCTCTGTGGGAGCACTGGCCCAGGCTGGCCCATCAGGTCTACCTGGCCATAATATTCAGTAAGAGGCTTTCCTAACATTTGCTAAGTGGATGCAAGAAGAGAGGCTTCTGTCTTCTCTTTTGTCCTGGATCACAAATGGGGACAACATTCTTTTCTAGCTGCTTGGATAAAAAACCAAAGAGAAAAGCAGAATAAAACTGAGAGGCATGCAGAGCATAGGACCTCACCCTGCCTGAAGCCTTAGACTTTCTAATGAGAGACCATCACTCTTGCTTTTGTTTTGTTTTAAGCTAGTTTGTGTGGAGTTTCTGTCCCTTACAGCTGAAATAATCCTGGCTAATTCAGCAAATGAGCAAAAGAAACAGCTGAAAGGGAAACAATTTTCAGTGAACTAAAAGGCAGTGCATCTACTTCTTAGCCGCATATGGCAAAAATGGGCTATGTGTCCTCAGATATGTAATGAGAGAGAAAAATAAGAATTCCTGCTTTTCTGTATCTCGGACATCGAGACTGTTAGCACATTTTACAAACTGTGTTAGTGGATAACATGCTTTAGTCTGCTAGTTAATTTATAAGAATTTTATTTATTTAAATTTCTAAATTTTAAAAAAGTTTTATGTTTTTTAAATTGACAGATAAACTTGAATGTATTTATCCTGCACAACATGATGTTTGGAAGCATATATACATTGTGAAATGACTAAATCTAGCTAATTAACACAAGCATTACCTCACATAGTTAATTTTATGATGAAAATACTTTATATCCATTCTCTTAGCATTCTTCAAGAATACAATAAGGATTTTAGAAGAACTATATTTACATATCAAAAGCATGATCACTTCAGTAAAAAATATATTGTCAATGGCATATTTTTGGTTATATGGAAATAAATCACTGTTTTGATGAATTATTTAATAATGCTTGATGTGATTTGGCCATATAGATAGGTAGTTTTAGGGAAAGATTAAAAGTTTAGGGAAGTTATCAGAATAATTCGTTTGACCTTAAATCATCCTTCACCCTCTCACATAAAAGCATACAAAAGCACATGCAAAAATAATTATTGTACATTACAAAGAAATATAATTACTGGGTTAAGTGCAAATCTATAGTCAATAAGCCAAGGGAAATGAAATAGTATGAAGAAATTTGGATATAACCGGACAGGCGCAGTAAGAAATCCTTGAATCTCAGCCTGTCTACACACCGGATTATTTTGACTCTTTTGATTGCTAGTTCAATTTCATCAAAGTATTTGTCTGAACTAATTTTTTGAATTGACGTATCAAGTAAGATAAACTGGTTTGTATGAGTAAACACCACCTCAGTAACTCACACTTCTTTATCAATTAGATCATTCCTCAATGGCTTTGTAAGTATTTGCTCCAACTTCTCTTTGGAACTGAATCTAGGAATAAAACCTGAAGCCTTTGACTTTGAGTCAGCTGCTCTGTCTACCACTCAGTGTTCTCTTTATAATTCAAACTTTAACCCCAGGTAAACCCTAGAAATGTAGAATTCCACAGTGGAAGGGAACATAAAACGCCTACTTCACTCACCAATTCTGTGAATGAAAACTTAAGCTCAGAGTTCTGACATTTCTGTCCACGGACTCAAGTGGCGGAGCTGGGCCTGGATACAGATCTTCAGAGACCCAACCTCGTGCTACTGCTAGCAAGCCATTATTCAAATGCTCTGCACACAGCTTAGCATTTTTCTTTGTATTGATTGAGTTTATGCATGATTTTATGCCTCAACATAAATGTTCAAATTATCCAAATGGATTGCCATACCAAATAATTAGGAGTTAATATTATTGAAAATTATTAGTTCTTTATTGACTTTTGCTTTTGTTAATGGAAGTATTTTATGTGTGTTAACTCACATTAATGATTCTTAATTTTTTTAGTATAAAATTGTACTAATCATTCTTTCTGGTAATCTCATTCACTTTTCATTAAGTTCTCTTTATTTTATCTAGAAGGTCTTAGGCTACATTCTGTTTTGTTTTTTATTTTTGAGTTGACATATCAAGTAAGGTGAACTGGTTTATACAAGTAAATGTCATCTCAGTAACACAATACACATAATAAAATATATTAAATTGAATAATGAGTTTTGTGTAAAATCCTGAATATAGTCTAGTTTTATGTGTTACCACTCTTTTTGGCTATGTGAGAGAATTAGAAGGAAGTCTCTGTTTTCCAGAGTAAAATATCTTTTTAGAAACTTGAAAGCAACAGACCTTTAAGAATTCTGGATAGAAATGTCTGGGATGAAGTACCAAGTGTGCCCCAAAGGTAATATTTTATTAAAATCATGAAATATAAATTCATGATTTTAGAAGTTCTTATTTTGAAAGGTGAGAGTGATGGTGGTTTGCAACACAATTTTTAAGAAAAATATATTGAGTCTGAACAAAATATCACAATGAAACTAGTGTATTTTGGTAGCTGAGAGCTTGCTGATATAGCTAAACTGCACTTAAATCCCAGCTCCCAAATTCTCTAGCTTATGTGCCTTTGGCAAAAGTATTCAATCTTTTTATGTTTTAGTTTTCTTATCTAAAAAATTGGAGATAATGAGCAGTTTTTATCTTAAAGGGTTGTTGGGGCAATTAAACAAATGAATGCATTAAAAGCACTAAGAAATGCTCAATAAATATTAGCTATTTTTACTAAAAATAGAAAATTATTTTATAGTACTCTTTAAAAATGAGAAATAATTACTGCTATTAGTTTATAATGCATTTTGCTATATTTCTTTTGAGTTGTTTGATAAAAAAGGGATAGTTTTTTTAGAACAAATTATTTTTCTAGTTAAAAATAAGATCTGTAATTTGCCTACTATTATGGCTGCACATGTATGATTAGTCTGTGAATTCTGGCCCAACACTTTCTGAGATTTGCTTGATGTGATTCAAAGCTCTAAGCTCTTGCCTTTTCTTATTGTTGTAATCAAATCTTTCCTAAGTACCACCAAAGTCAGTGGTAAAGATGTTAAATGTTTATATAGCAAGTAAGAATATTGTAATAAGCAATTAGTCAGAAAAAAAAATGCCCTCTGGCAGAAAGCTATCCTTGGTTATGCTTTATTTTGAGCTCTTCTGTTTCAAAAGATTGATTTAATGGTTATTTTCTATTAAATCATTGTTGAGAAAACAGAGCTATTTCATACCGAGGGTTGTGACATATGTTATTATTTAGGCCAGTATAGCAAGATTTTTAGTCACAAGTCTTACGAAGAAAGTTCATTTGAAAGTGCTTTTGCTGCTCACACTGCATTCTGCTGAGGTTTTATTAAGATAGAGTATTAAACACAGTACTAATGATGCATGAGTAAAAACGCAGTGAACTAAATGGTGCAAAAATGCATCAAGCATTTGATTAAAACATGTTAAACACATATGCCCATCCCAAAGACTAAGAGAAAATGAAAAAGGTCTTGCTTTTATATTGGTTTAGAGCTTCCAGGCTTCTCCTTTCATTATTAATCACACTTGGCTGCATAGAACACTTGTGTTCTGTCATTTCTTTGTAGAAGCTGCCATTGTGTGAAGATGGATATGCCTTTTTCCTCCCTCTTCTCCCAAAAGATGAATTCTCAATCTCAATTGCTTCCTCATAGTATGTGCACTTATCTTTGCCTTTTGTGCACTGGAGGGGAACATGCTTCTCCATTTCTTTGTCTCTCAGAAATAAGAGACAAATGCCTTTTCCTCTGTCATGTAGCTGTCCTTTACAATGTCAGCCACACAGATGCCCGTTGCCTCCAATAGCAAGCTGGTGACAGACACCACGGGGAGTAGCTCCCCAACAAGGTGCTGATCAGACAGCTTGAAAGGAATCAATGTCCTGTTTTTTGCATTTTAGGGGACAAACATTTCTCTCTCTCTCTTTCCTTCTATTTCTTCCTCCCTTTCTCCCTCTCTCTTTCTCTTAAATCACTTTTTTCTTAAAAAAAGGCTAATTTGAATCAAGCATGTGATCAAGACCATTCCATTAACTTAGTTTCAAACCAGGGACAAAGTGCATAATGTTCAAGTGATAAGTTTAGGTTCTTTACTGGCTTAAAGAGGCAAACTTTCTGGGCATTTAAGTAGTGTTCCATTATTGTTTATGTACTGTATATATATTGTATATACATGTATAATATATATACTCTCTTCCACTTTGTGTGTATTATTTATACTTCCTGTGTTCTCATTATTTCTATATTTTCAGAATTATCTGTTAGTATAGGGTGCTACCTACAATATTTTGATATTTTTATATATAAAAATGAATATTTTAAATTATACTCCTAGTGAAGATTTCATATAGTCCAAAGACTAAAAGAAAATGGAATTGATGCAGAAAATTAAGGACTCATCAATGGACAGTTTTGAAACCAGACACAGGCAGACATAGTTCTGTTAGGAGATAAGATGAGGGTAGAGAAGTGTCGATGCTTTATATATTCCATTATTCCTCAATACCTTTAGCATAAAATTGATTTATTTTTAGCATAAAGTTTAAACTCTTTAGTCTGGCCCCTGACTCCTTACGCATTTTAACACTTACCACTCTCCTACAAGCATCCTGTGTGCTAGCCATACTCATTTCCTTGCAACTTATCAAGCTTTCTAGATTATCTTCCTCCCATACTTTCGTATATGCAGTTCCTCTCTTTGCCTGGATAACTTTTTATATATATAAATATTCAATTCAGTGGCCCCTTCTGGAATATATATTGTGTGCATAAGTGGTGCCATTTGTATAATTGTCTGCTGATATGCCTCTCATCCACTAGACTGTGACCTCCTTCAGGTAAGAGACATACAGTTATTCTCATTATTCCTGGGGATTATGCTCTATAAAGTTGGCATGAATACTAAATTAGCAAATATGGAACTATCGCTCCTAGGAGAAATATCGGGTTGGGTTCCTGTGAACCTCTTGTCACTACATCGTCATCAACCAAAATGTCATTTGCATTATACATGCTCATTTGTCAATGTCCTTATAAAATAAACCAGACTCATCAGTGTTGAAAACTTGCTCTTTCATAGAACCCTTTTCCTGTATAAGACTCGGTAGGTGTTTTAAAAATTCTTTTTTACATGTATTTCCTTGTTAATTGGCAAATAATAATTGCATATTTGTGGGGTACACTGTGAGATTTTGATAAATGTACACATTAAGGCATGAATAAATCAAGCTGATTAACATATCTTTCTTCCATAGCTTCTTGATCTAAAAACTTGCCTTGCCTGTAAGTTTAACATTTTTCACATGTATCGCCTTTTGAAATCTGCAAGCTAGCTAGCACTAGGTGAAAACATTTAAAATTTTCCTGACCCTAGATACCGTGATTAAATTTTTTCGGCTTTTAGCCTTACAATGATGCTCTCCAACACACCTTTTAAAATTGCTCATCATCTCATGAATCCACAAATTTAGCCACTTTTTCATCCTTTCTATAGCTTCTATCACACACTACAGATGTTACTTTAGCATTTTCTGAAGTGGCCTCATGTACAGGTTGATAAATTTATCCTTTCTTTTTCCAGATGTACCATATTGTTGATCGATTAACACTGAACTCATAGCCAACAGCATTGTAACTCATGGCTGAATGAAGCACATCTAACACACAAATTTTCTTTGTGAGGCATATCACTGTCATCTTGCACTTGGGAATGCTAGATAGCACTTCAGAACTATACTCGTAGGCCATCTTCAAACAGCAAAATTACCAACAAAAAGCAAAAAGTGTAAAAAAAAAATGTGGCTTAACTATGTAGACCTCAAAAAGGACACTTGTTTACAGTATGAGAGCTGAAACAAGAAGTCAGTGAGCCACCTTGTCTGGCCTCAGCTGGGAGATTGCATCTTAGTGACTCAAATTTTTTGCTCCACACATATGTGTAAATGACCTCAAATGATTGCAGAAATGCTGCCAGTATTGATTTGAGGGTTACAAATGAACTTTAGTGAGTAGATGAATTTGCAAATATGGAATCTACAAATAATGAGGATTAATTGTATTTTTCTCCTATTAAATATTAATAATAGGAGTTCAATAAATGTTTGCTGACAGGATGAAGATTGCATTCTAGTGCAAAGTTATTTCTCAAGTTTCAGTGAATTAAATTTTTTATTCAAACTATAAACTTGACAAATTGTTTATGCTAAAGATGTCTAAAAATTAAAGAAAAATCTTATGTGCATAATATAAATATTATGCTCCCACTTACAATATTCTTAAGTGCTTTCTCTAAGGCACAATCTAACCAATCATCATTCCACATGATATTAAAGAATTTTTTTATGTGTGTAAAAAGACAAAGATATCTATAAGTGGTGATCATCTCTAGAAGAAAAGCAACTAGCAACTCTAGAGTATTGTTTCCTCTGATACAAACTAAATGGGTTATCAATAAAACAAATGTATAGAAGCTAGAGTTAATACTTAAACATTTCATTAAAAAGTCTTGTTTCTAGTAAAGAAATAAAGTGAATCAAACACTGTCCTATCCACAACTTACATTTTCCATAAAATCTAATGATGACATATGGAGAAACAATTCACTGCAACTTACCAAGAGGCATAATTTTGGGTTGATTCCCAATTAGCAAAGACTTTGAATTGACCTATGCTTATCCTGTTGCTTATTTCTCCTTAAGTCAAGGACAATAGGTTTCAAGATGTTTGTAGATCTAATGATATAGTCTACGATCATGGCTAATAGTTGAATTAATGTGCTAAAATGGGGTGTGAAATATATGGTCATAATCAACTAACTGACAAATATTCGTTAAGATCACTCCAGGCCTATGATAGGTATTGGGAATAAATTGTGAATGAAACAGGTATGATTTTATCCCTATAAATCTCTCTCCCAGAAGAGATATCTGCTCAATAAGTAATAAGAGAAATAATAATATAAATGCAGACTGTGAAATAAGCCATAGAAAAGGAAAGTCTGGTGATAGGAGAGAATAATGGTCATAGAGGGAGGGGGTACCATTTATTAGATGGGGTTTGCTATGGTTTGAATGTTTGTATCTCCTCCAAAATTCATGTTCAAACTTAATCCACCTCTATAACATAAAAATGCAAGGTGAAGCAGCAAATGCTGATGGAGAAGCTACAGCAAGTTATCAAGAAGATCTAGCTAACATCATTCATGGAGGTGGCTGCATTTAAGCAACTGATTTTCAGTGTAGATGAAACAGCTTTATATTGGAAGAAGATGCTATCTCATCTAGGCTTTCATGGCTAGAGAAGTCAATACCTGACTTCAAAGCTTCAAAGGACAGGGTGACTCTCTTGTTAGGGGCTAATGCTACTGGTGACTTTAAGTTGAAGCCAATGCTCATTTACCATTCTGAAAATCTTAAGGCCTTAAGAATCATGCTGAATCTACTTGCCTGTGCTCTATAAATGGAACAACAAAGCCTGGATGACAGCACATCTGTTTACAGTATGGTTTACTGAAGACTTTACTCACATTGCTCAGAAAAAAGAGATTCCTTTCATAATATTACTGCTCATTGACAATGCTCCTGGTCACCCAAAAGCTCTCATGGAGATGTACAGGGTAATTAACATTTTCATGCCTGCTAATACAACATCCATTCTGTAGCCCACGGATCAAGGAGTAATTTCAACTTTCAAGTCTTAATATTTAAGAAATACATTTCATAAAGATATAGTTACCACATCATATCACCACCAATAGTGATTTCTCTGATGGATGTGGGCAATGCAAATTAAAAACCTTCTGAAAAGGATTCATCATTCTAGATGCCATTAAGAACCTTTGTGATTCACGGAAGGAGTTCAAAATAGTAACATTAACAAGAGTTTGGAAGAAATTGATTCTTACCCTCATAGATGACATTGAGAGGTTTAAGATTTCAGTGGAAGAAGTAACTGCAAATGTGGTGGAAATAGCAACAGAACTAGAATTAGAACTGGAGCTTGAATATGTGACTGAATTGGTACAATCTCATGATCAAGCTTGAACAAAGAGTTACTTCTTATGGATGAGAAAAGAAATTGGTTTCTTGAAATGAAATCTACTCCTGGCGCAAAGGCTGTGAACCTTGTTGAAATGACAAAAGGATTTAGAGTATTACATAAGTTTAGTTGATAAAGCAGTGGCAGGGTTTAAGACAATTGACTCCACTTTTGAAAGAAGTTCTACTATGGGTAAAACCTATTAGACAGCATCACATGCTACAAAATAGTCCTTCATAAAAGGAAGAGTCAATAGATGCAGCAAATTATTGTCTTATTTTAAGAAATTGCCACAGCCACCCTAACCTTCAGTAACTATCACCCTGACCAGTCAGCAGCCATCAACATGAAGTCCAGACTGTCCACCAGCAAAAGATTTGGACTTGCAGAAGGCTTAGATGATTGCTAGCACTTTGTAGCAGTAAAGTATTTTTAAAATAAGATATATACATTTTTAAAAGATATAATCCTATTGCACACTTAATTGACTACAGTATAGTATAAACATAACTTTTATATGCACTGAGAAACAAAAAAATTCATGTGACCTGGGCTTATTGTAATAATTGCTTTGTTGCAGTGGTCTGGAACCAAACCCGTGATATGTCCAAGGTATGTCTGTAAATAACTTGCTCCAAATTCAGCCTTCTAGTTGTATGTGATTCTGTTCTTAGTCATTACCTTTTGCTTCTTTTTAGATGATCTTTGTCTTAGTCTGTTACTGCTACAATAGCAAAATAGCTTAGGCTGGGTAATTCATAAACCACAGAAATTTATTGTTCATAGTTCTAAAGGCTGGGAAGTCTAAGATCAAGGTGCCAGCAGACTGTCTATTTGGTTAGGGCTTCCTGTCTGCTTCAAAGATGGTGGAAGGAGCAAGCCGGACCCTCAAACCTCTTTTATAAGGGAAGGGCACTAATTCCATTCATGGGTGTGAAGCCCTCATGATCTAACCATCTCCTAAAGGTCCTACATCTTAATATTGTCACATTGGTTATCAGGTTCTTCCAACATATGAATTTTGAGAAAACACCAATATTCAGACCACAGCAATCTTCAATGTCTCCTCAAAGAATCTCCCTGTATATTCTGTTAATTTTTTCCGAATTTACATTTTTAGACTTGGAAAAACGTAATAAATGGTAGTTTGAAAAAGCAAGAACACCAAGTGGTATAACAAAGTCAAATGAATTCTTTAATTTTATATAAGACTGAAAAGTAAGTGCAAGAATGCTGTACACAAGAAGAAAATAAATGTCCATTTAATTGTACACTGAGAAATGTGGGAGAGGGAGCTAAGACTCTTCAGATATGAGCCAAGAAAAGTAGCTGTTATGTAGCTTCAAGAAATAATAACAACAAAAAATGGCATTGCTTTATTCTCCCAGTGCAGCTTGCTTCCAGGGCCAAGAGGCAGCATTACTGGCTCTGGGTGAAGTGACAGCTTATTGCCAATGTTGGCTGGTACAAGGCTTGTCACAGACTATGGCTTTTTTTCCCTCTATCCTTAAAACTTAGGCTGTAGTAACTGACAACTCACTGCCATTAGGAAGAAACTTTTAAGAGACAAAAATGACTTGAATATACTATTGGAGAATATGCTTTTTCAGTAGCTCTAATTTCATTTAAATTTCATAAACTACAAGCACAATCTAATTACTGATGGTAGAGAAATATTCATTTTCACATTTAATACCTATAAGATCTATGTTCTTTGAGCTGTAGGTCCTTAGTGTGAACTCCAGGTTCATTTTTCTTGCTACGAGCAGACATTTTCAAAGACTTATCTTCCATCTGTAGGTGGCAGTAAGTTATTACTGTTTTTGTTACTCTGCCCAGTGGAAGAAAGATTAAATCCAGTTTAGAGAAAAACAGAATATAAAGAGAATATTGTTCTACCTTTGGGCCAGTATAAAGAATAATAACACTCAGGTTTTTTTCAATAGAAGTTTGATTCCCTCCTCCATTTTAATCTGAAGTAAAATTGAAATACTTATGTATTCTCAGTGGACTCTCCTTCAGCTAGGATAAACTTATGTTTACATACCTAGAACAAGAGAGTAAAGGCTATTGGATAAATCAGCAGCTCAAGAAATCAACTATTTCTTAAGGTACATATCTAAGAAAAGTTAGTTCAGACCTTAAAGCCTACTATTATATTTATATTAAGCAATGACATTTTGCTTTCAAGTATGTGCATACAAAGAATGAAATTATTATTCTCTAATTGCACAATAAAAAAAGATTTTTTTTTCCTAAATCACTTGCTGATTTATTTGAAAAAAATAACCACACACAAAAAAGGGAAAGGAATTGTTGAATTGCAGTTCTCTTCTGCATTGTCTTTTGCCTTGTGGTAGTTCACATGCAAAACATGCTTCCTTACAGATGGAATCCACCAGTCCTTGCCATTAAGGGAAACACAGCAGGACCCAGAGAGGATTTGTTGAAGCTGAAAACTGACTTTATAATTTAGCTGTGAGTCTTGAAGCAGCATAAATCACACTGTAAATCAGAATACCTGATCCAAAAAATGTAAGACAAATAGAGTGAAAGATGAATTTCCCCCCTCATACTTCTCCTTTTGTTAGTACAATTAAAACAACAATCAGCTCCTTTATTGCCTATGATTTAGCAGTTAGCCAAGTAAAGTGACAATTTCAGGCTACAGTAGACAGAGCCATAGAAAAAGGAAAACACAGCCAGTAAGGTGAGGCAGTTACTGTCATATCATGCCAACAGATGCTGCCAGGTTTCTAAAATAAAAACAATCTTTCTACCATGGTGAATACTTTGCATGTTTGCTTAGTTTAGCTTCATGGACTCTTCTTATTGGAGTAAGCCAGTTTATACTTACACCTGTTCTTTGATTTCTCTAAAAAAAAATCTAACTGAGGCCACAGAGATTAAGCTGGCTGTTTTTAGAAATGGCTTTGGGATATATGCTTAACATTTTCCCCTTTTCCTGTGCTAGCAGAGTGTTTTTCACCAAAAAGAGCCTTTCTATACATGCATTTACTATTTACTGAGTGGGATTGTTACTTTGTATAAGATAGCTTATTAGATAAGCTCTGTTCCTCAAGAACAGTGAAGACAGGGATTCTGTCCTTTTCCAATCTTTGTTGTAGCAACTGGCAGAAGAAAAGAGAGTATGATGCCAATGGGCCACAATATAGAACCCTTGCTGCTCCTGCTTTCCCAATCTGATAGGTAACATTTATGAATTGTTATAATTTTTATTTTTAAGTGGTTTGTTTTAAATTTTAACAGAACATTTCACAAATGCAAAATGCATTTAATTTTTGATGAGCAGGGAAAATTTAACCCTTTAACAAGCACTCAGGTATCAAATTGTCCACCTTTCTCTGGTGAGATTCAACTGGTAACGCAACAGGTCTGCGTAGCAATGTATGAAAGCTCATTCATGAGTAAAGAGTTTCATTCATTCCAATTTTAACTCTTGCATAAATCATTTCTGTGGAGCCAAAAATGATGGCTGTGTCAGTTGGGTTGATTTGCCTGATTTCAATAAAAGTATATTAGTAGCACCAGAGTTTGGCTTTTAGACCTTCTCTGGTGCTTGTAAGATCTGGAGGAACAGCTAGAATCTTCTCCTCATAACTAGGAGCTAGAAAGAAGAAGTTAGACCCAGAAGACAGAGCCTGTAATAGAAGATATTATGGGTACCATGTGAAAAGGATCATGGGCATTTACCATTACATTGTTATTAGAACATGGGCTGTAGCATGCAAACAGATTTGGGCTAAAATTCCTACTAAGCTACTTATGCCACCTATTATGCGAACTTGAGCAAGCTGTTTAACCTGTTTGAACCTTAGTTTCCTTATTTTGTAATATAGGGGCTGCAGAGCCTACTTTAAAAATCTACATCAGCTATTGAGATAATTAAAGTACTTAGCATCCTTCATGAAGCACAGTAAAGCACTTAAAAAGTGGTAGCTGCCCAAAACAATAGCAACAGAATAAGAGCCATTTCAGTAGAACATTCCATGGGATGCAGTAAAGGGTGAGGTTATAGAGCAGAGGCTAAGCAGACTGCCTGAGGCTTAAATCCCCCTTTGCCATTGGTGTGACTTCGGATCAGTTGTTTAACCTCTCTGAGCCATAGTTTTGCCATTTATACAATGAAGATAACCATAGCATGAACCTCATAGCATTGTCACAAGGATTGATTGAGATAATGCATAGAAAGTATTTAGGATAGTGTAAACAATCAATGACATTAGCTATTTTTTATTATTGCTTTCCCCTTGCTAGAGATTTATCTGGCAAGAGTACAATAGTTCCCCCTTTATCTGTAGGAGATATGTTATAAGACCCCATGGATGCTTGAAACTGCAGACAGTACTGAACCCTATATATACTGTTTTTTCCTATTCATACATACCTACGATAAAGTTTAATTTATAAATTAGGCACAGCAAGAGGTTAACAACAACATCTAGTAATAAAACAGAACAATTATAGCAATAATCTAGCATCACTACTCTTGAGCTTTGGGGCCTTTATGAAGTAAAATAAGGGTTATTTGAAAACAAGCACTGTGATCCCACCACAGTTGATCAAGTAACCAAGACGGCTACTAAGTGACTAATGAATGGGGAGTGTATGTATAACGGGAAACACTGAACAAAGGGACAGTTCACATCCCAGGTGGGACAGAGTAGGATAGTATGAGATTTCATCATGCAATTCAGAACTGCACAATTTATAACTTATGAATTGTTTATTGCTGGAATTTTCCATTTAATATTTTCAAATTAGTTGACTGTAGGTAACTGAAACCCGGAAATCAAAGCTGCAGATAAAAGGAGACAACTGTATAGACGTAGCCCAGGTGGTATTAAAGGACAATAGAATAGGTTTTTAAAACTCTGGTATAGCCACATACTATGATATCCCTGGACGGGAGAAAGAGGCAGTGACTTAACGACATTGGCAATGCTACCCAATGATCACAGGAATTTATCTCACTCTGGACATTTGCATCAAAAGCTTGGATGTGAGCCTGACACAATTGAGTATAAGCGAGGCTGGAGAATTTTTTTGGACTTTTGATCAACTCATCATGTTTCAGTCAATTCTGAATCACAGTATTTAAATAAATCTGTGAATATTTTGGAAACGCAGGAAGTCTGTAATTAATCCCCATGGGCAGTACAGAAGCTGCTTGTTCAAATCAAAAAAAGCCTTCACATTCTCTGTTTTCAACATTCTGTGCCTATATAATAAAACGTCCTTGCATTTGTATGGTGTTTTGAAATTTAAAGCATTTCCATATGTGTAATTTTATTTCAGCCTCTTATAACTCTGGGGTGTAGGCCCAGTGGGTATTGTCTCTCTTCCATCTTGCAGGCAAGAGACTGATGTTTTGAGAGGTGAAGGACTTATCGCCAGTCACATAGCTTTTAAGCAGAAGAGTAAGTCAAAAAAATTACACAAATTACTCAACAGTGTTTGATAAATTTGGCTTTTGCAGTTCACTTTTTTTTTTTTTTTTTGAGACAGAGTCTCACTCTGTTGCCCGGGCTGTAGAGTGCCGTGGCATCAGCCTAGCTCACAGCAACCTCAAACTCCTGAGCTCAAGCAATCCTTCTGCCTCAGCCTCCCGAGTAGCTGGGACTACAGGCATGTGCCACCATGCCTGGCTAATTTTTTACATATATTTTTTAGTTGTCCAATTAATTTCTTTCTATTTATAGTGGAGATGGGGTCTCGTTCTTGCTCAGGCTGGTCTTGAACTCCTGACCTTGAGCTATTCACCCGCCTCGGCCTCCCAGAGTGCTAGTATTACAGGCGTGAGCCACCGCGCCCGGCCTGCAGTTCACTTTTAAGTTATTTAGGATTGTACTGTCACAAGTCCCATTGGAATTACTGTCACATTATGATTAATATTTTTTCTGCCTTCACTAATTATAATTATAAAGGGAGACCTTTCTAACATGCCTTTTTTTATTTGTTGTCTATATTTATGTGAACTTTTTGGGGCTATTTTGGCTTGACATCCCTTTGCTTTTGCTAGGAATAATCTCTGAGAAAGACTCAGATATATCTGAAAGATGTTATGGATGCAAAGATTAGAACAGAGTTTTAGTTGAAAATAAAGATGTGGTAGCTTACACCATAATATTTTCAAGGAAAAATAAAATTCTTTATTTTTGTAGTCTTATTTCTGGGCTTAGTTGTCTACATCTGAGAGGCAACATAAGAATCACAGCTGGATTTGCAGATAAATCTAATAGGGGAAAAATGCAGGGGTATGTGCAGAAGCATGTTTTTCCTTATTCCAAAAATTGAACTAAAAAATAAAACCACCTATAGAATTGAGATTCAAGCAGGAAAAGCAAGTATGGGAAGATGGATAACCTTTGATGTCAAGTTGATTTCTCATATCTATGTGGTCTGGTTTCAGTTTGAATATTAGCTATGAGATCTGTGGTCCTCTGTTCTACAAGGCTAGAAAGGTGCAGGCAGAATATTTCAGAGCTTTCTTAAAACTCTAATAAAAATCTCTCTTGCCAGATGACCCCTGATAAATTTCAGTCTTCTTTTCAGTAAAAAGCTGCCTGAGACGGGCCCAAAAAGGATGATGTTCACCACTATTAAGTCTCCAGTCAGCCATGCTAGGCAGTTCAGAAATTTCATTGGATTTTTTTCCTTACTTAGCAGTTTTAGATGTTTTAGTCAGTAATGCAAATCCAAAAGAGGAATTTGGTAGGACTATATGAAAACTAGGTCTATATTACATTAAATGTACTTTTGGTTATATACAAGTAATGTGTAATATTTACCTAACATTATAATAATATATAAAAATTGAGCTTGCTGTGAAGGCATACAATATATATATTCCATTTAAATGTTTGCTTACATTGTGCTCATGCTGAGGGGTTTCACAGTGATATATTTTCAATAGAACATCAATATGTTCCAACACTTATACATTGAATCATGATAATCTCATCCCCCTTAAACTTCGTGAGTATAGCATTTGTGATCTATTATTTGCACTAGTTTTATGCCTTGCAAAATGACTAACGCAGTAGGTTCTTTTTTTATGTGCTTGCTGAGTTAACCTAAAGATGGATGATTTTTTTGTCTAAGGACAATTTCATAATACAAAAATCAATGTAGATGAAAACATCAGTGAAAATCTTAGAAAAACAAATTTAAGGAATTTCTAACCTGACTCTAATGCGTTTGAGTTTAAAGGAAAGCATGAAGAATTTTTGTTTATTTCTTTTCCAATGTATAAATTCTAGGCAAAGAGAATATCCTAATAGATTTCTGTAGATTAACCAATATAGAATGATAAATATTCTGTATAGTCTCTGTAATTATTAATATTATAGGGTCCTTAAATAACCTCATGCAGTATGATTAGGATTTATTTTGTCCTCTGAGGACATATAATTAGGATAAAAATAAAACAAAGATTTGAAGCTAAACAAAGATTTGAAGATCAATGACAAATTGGCTTGGTATATTTGCAGTGGCCACTCCATGTATGTGAGGATTGGACACTAACCATTGTGACATTGAGAATCCCCACTCCTCATCCCCGACAGGACCAGTACATAAATTGTGGGGCCCAGTTCAAGATGAAAATGAGCAGTCCCTCGTTCAAAAAGCAGAAAAACAACTTTTTACTTTCTGTTGTAGTCTCTTTCTCTCTCTCAGCCTGTTATCATGTTTTTTATTTGCTGTTTAATGCCACACTTTCTCAGACATGGGATACTTATGGGGTGAGTGCAGACCTTCACAGGCATCTGGGACCCTGCCCTGAGTTTAGCACACAGGGCATGTGTACCCAACCCTGACTCTTCCTGTGTTCATACCAAGACCCCTGCTAGCGTAGAGGTGGCAATGGTCACTGGGTGAGGGAGAGGAGCTAGGTGACTGAGAACTTTTTCTGGCCCCCACTGAACAAATTTCAATGATCCCTATGTAATCCTCTCCCTAAACTAACTACTTGACTTTTGAGTTGTTTCCCAGAAATGGTGGATTTTCTGCAAAACAAAGGAGGTGAGATTCTGAAGTCTCCAGGGCAGCCTTCCTGATGCCAAGATTCATCAACCCTCACAACCCGTCCCCAATGCACCATAGCCCCTTGTTACACCACGACCTTTCCCAAGGCACATGGCCCTTTCTTTAAAAGCTCATGATCTCTGTTAGTCGGTACACAGATTTGAGGCAGCTTTTCCCTCCCTACAAGACGCCTGTCATATTAAAAATTCCTTTCTTCCTTCGCAATCCTCATTGTCTCAATAATTGGAACCTTTGCACGACAAGCAACTATACCTTGGCTGAATCCCCCTTATGGTTTCAACAACAAGAGGTGGGAGAGTAGGATTAAATGTGACAAGGTCCTGACACATGCCCCATTGTTCCAACTTACTTCGCTTACAAAAGCCAAATGCAAACATACTGTATTAAGAATCTTAAGATGGTGACTGCAGAGTATCAAGCTCCTGGTGTAGGCCCTCGTGAGTGAGATGCACTGTGCCACGACACTGGCCTCACATCCACGGTCCCCTTGACAGATCTGTGGGATGATGGAGAAGTGATGCCGTTCTCCCCAATCCTGAGGCAAGAAAGCTGACATTATCTTTCTCCTTCTCCAATGTGACCGTTTTCTCACTTTGACAGGCACTTTGTCTTTCTTTTAAGTAAAAATGACGAGGGGAAGGAACTGGAAAACAATTCTGATAAAGTGTAATTTCATAATGGTAAAATCATGAATCTCATTCAAAATACAATATGAATGCATGTCAAGATTTTATTTAGCTCAGTAATTAATGAGAGAATCAGTAGGGTGTCAAGACTAATTCAAAGAACATTTGAAAAGCAATATTAAGATTGCTGGATTGGATACAAAACCAGTTACTGTCCAATGGAATCATGAACTATAACATTTAGGGTACTTTTCCATTGGAAAGAAATTATTTTCATCTCTACTGGACAAAAATATACAAGTTAACCTCTGTAGCTACAAAGTTGTAAAACAGATTGGACAATAGAAGGCCCGGCACTGTGGGAGTGTCCAAGTAGTCTCCTTTGCCTATTTCAACTAGAGGATGATTTATCTGTCCATATGATTTGCCCCATGCTAGCATTCTCTGAGATTTTCCTTCCTTTCACCATCATGTTAAGAGATTCAGTTGCCCTCTGCAGGCATTGAAATGGATATATAACACACAAAATGATAGAATATCAAATAAAAAAATTCAATATATTTAAATTAGCATGCATTCCCTCAATACTTAAATTAGATGATAGACTATAAACAATAGCATTGGAAGAACTCTTAGATTCTTATTTAAGATTAGAAATGTCTTGGTGATCTTCAGTCAGATGAGGAAGAATCCCAGGGAGAATAGACACTCACATTACCTAGAGGTGCAGATAGCAGACTTGGACCATTGCTCTGGATCAAGGGGGGAAGTGCCAGTGGTTCTGTGCAGTCAGCCTCATTTGAAGATCAAGCATCCACTCATGTCTGCATCCCTGCACAAGGTGTCCAAGTGGTTCACCCTCTGTCCAGGTGAAATTTCAAGCATACAGGACTCCTGGATGTAACAGTGCATGGTCCACATTCAAAGCCAGCTAGGCCCTGAGTCTCCTACACTCTGCCCTGGTTCTGAGACCTTGGCCTCCCCACTTCAATTTCAATGAGTTCCTGTTCTTTTTACTCCTTTCCTTTCCACCATCCTTTCCCCAGCCCAGTTTTCTCTCCTTGGGAGCAGAAAATGTCATTCTACAATCATGCATGTAAATATTTGTGGCTTGTACTTAAGGCTAGAACATTTTCAAGGCTTTAATTTGTGTTTCTGTGTGGATAGGTAGATTGGGGAAGGAAAGAGAAAAGCCCCAGAGCATTTATGGGAGACCGAAGTGGAAAGAAAGTGGTCAGGTGGATATTCAGGCATAACCTACTATATAGGCCTAACATCCAGATAATTTCCTACCTCAAGACTGAACTCCAATACTTAGGCATGATTTTCTGTCAATTTTATTGCATTTCAACTGTATTTGTCACAAGATATGCTAATCTAGGACTGAAAGAGAAAATTATATATCTTGAAGCCTATGGCAAGTTAAATCAGATATGAAGAATGGATTCTTGGTATTAAAGCATACTAAACTCAAAGTACTTTCCCAATATTGTTGAACAGTCTTCTACTATCAAAGTCTTTTAAAAGTAGAAAAAATTTTACTTGTTTGGCCTTGTTTATATCATCTGGTGCAGCATTTCCTCACGCTGTTTCTGAGAAAGAGTATTCGTGCTGTTAGTAGGTATTCCTGGAAAAATGGTTTTTGGGGGGATGAAATAAGTTTAGAAACTTTTTCTAAGCAAAGTTAAATGAGTTCATTTCTATACAACTTCTTTAACATGTTGAAATACATTGGGAAGCTCCAAGAAGGGGAACAGTACATATGGCATTTTTAAAATTTGTCTTAGAAAACCTTCTCCTTCCCCACCTTTTTTTTCCTGAGGAATCCTTATTAGTATACCTTGAAAAATAATTTTGGAAATTCCAGTCTAGTTTAATTCCTTTTTTACATTGAAAAGATGCAGGATATTTCACCCCCAAAATGACTCCTTGGTTTAAAGAGTAGTTTGAATGAAAGGCCCTTAGAGATCAACAGGCTTAGAGGGGGCTTTCCCTCTATTTCCACAAAGGCCAGAGGAACTCATCAAAAAGAACAATCATCTTTCCTTCCCCTTCCTGTTATCTCAATATCTATTGCAGGAAAGAATTTCAAGATGTAACCAGACCTGGCCCAACCCATTTTCAAAATAATGCCTGTCTCTGTTGAGAAAGAGAATCCTTTACAAGTCACTCTGTTTCCTCCATTCATTCATTCTCCCAGGTATCTATTCATCTTCCCTAGTAACCATTTATTGCCTCAACAGAATTACTTATATTTCCCATCTTCCCCTTCCCCTCCGAAATGGGGATATATGAGTATTTGGGTCTCATTGGGATATTGGGCAATCACTCTGTGATTCTCCCTGTGTGCACAATAATAATAAAATTTATACAGCTTTTCTCTTATTAATCTGCTTTCTTGTGAGCTGATTTTTCTGTGAACCTTCTAAGGGTGCAGGGGAAATTTTTCCTTTACCCCTAACAACACAAACAATAAAAGTGAGGTCCAGAAATGGTTAGTAGCATATTTAAGAGTAAGGGCAAAACACAGACCTCTTGCATGGTCGACTTGTCTACAATAATGAAGCTATAATTTTCATATATAGCCTAGGCCTTACGTGTAATTCCCAAGTCAGAGAACTGCTGAAAATAGTTACCAAATCATTTAGTTTAGACAACTAACCTTTTTCATTTGTGAAGAAACAAATGGTTGATTTATATTGCAGAGCTTAGGACAAAGAGATTGAGTTAAAATCTAAAAAAGTATAATTTATCCAGTCTCTATTATCAGTGTTGAGTTGAACAAATCTCTTAATTCATTTATACCCCATTTTCTCATTCTTGAAACAAATTTAAAACTATGTTTTAAAGATATTTTAAGTATTAACATCATTTTAAAATAAAGTCATATGAGAACAATGCAACTGTGTCATTATCCAAGGCACAGGTAGCACTTGGTAATTATTAAGTCAATGGTAATCAGCAGATGCTTGAAGCCACTACTGCATTTTAATGTCTATAAACAATACCGAGATTTATTTTCCAATCTAGTGTACATACTCTCAAGTCTTCAGGAAGTTTTAACTTTTGGCTCCAAATCACCTGCGGTTTAGGTAGGCAGGTAGGAGCAATTTTTACTTCATTTTCCTAGAATAAAAGGTTAAACAATTTTCCTAAGGTACATGGCATACCAGCAAATGAGTCAGGAATGAAATGTAAGGCTTAGGAACTTTGTCTACTGCTAAACCAAAAGGATTGGTTTGTTTTCTTTCTAAATTAATTATTTAAACTCTTTGTTTTAAGCATTTTGTAAACCTAAGCCAAAGGATTCTGAATATCTCACATTTTATTCTAGCTTGAACTTTGTTTTCATTTTGTGTGTCAAGCTTTCTACACAATTTTATTTTTTTTATTTTTTGAGACAGAGTCTCACTTTGTTGCCCAGGCTAGAGTGCCGTGGCATTAGCCTAGCTCGCAGCCTCAAACTCCCGGGCTCAGGTGATCCTCCTGCCTCAGCCTCCTGAGTAGCTGGGACTACAGGCATGTGCCACCATGCCCAGCTAATTTTTTCTATATGTTTTTAGTTGGCCAATTAATTTCTTTCTATTTTTTAGTAGAGACAGGGTCTCGCTCTTGCTCAGGCTGGTTTCGAACTCCTGACCTCAAGTGATCTTCCTGCCTCAGCCTCCCAGAGTGCTAGGATTACAGGCGTGAGCCACCGTGCCCGGCCTCTACACAATTTTAACAGTGGCATGTCTAACTATATGTAAAAGCATAGTGATTAACACAATTTACCAAATCTTTTTTTTTTTTTTTTTGA
>CAUYRT010013780.1:0-29532 GCA_963574885.1 Lepilemur ruficaudatus
TGTAAGAGAGTCCCTATCTCTCCACATCCTCGCCAGCATTTGTTGTTTTGGGATTTTTTGATAGAGGCCAGTCTCACTGGGGTTAGGTGGTATCTCATTGTGGTTTTGATTTGCATTTCTCTAATGATTAGAGATGATGAACAATTTTTTATATGCTTGCTGGCCATTATTCTGTCTTCTTTGGAAAAGTTTCTGTTCATCTCCTTTGCCCATTTATAAATGGGGTTTTTTGATTTTTTCTTGTTAATTCTTTTGAGTTCTAGATAGATTCTTGTTATCAGACCTTTGTCGGAAGTGTTACCCAAAGTGATCTACAGAATAAATACAATCCCCTTCAAAGTAGCATCTTCATTTTTACAGACCTAGAAAAAATAATTCTTCACTTTTTATGGAACCAGAAAAGACCTCGTATAGCCAAAGCAATCTTAACCAAAAAGAACAAACTGGGAGGCACAGTCTTCCAGACCTCAAGTTGTATTATAAAGCAATAATAATCAAATTAACCTGGAATTGGCACAAGAACAGAAGCATTGATCTTTGGAACAGGACTGAGAATCCAGAGATGAAACCATGTGCATATGATAACCTAATCTTTGATAAACCAGACAAAAATATACATTGGGGAAAAGAATCTCTTTTCAATAAATGGTGTTGGGAAAACTGGATAGCTACATGCAGAAAAATGAAACTGGATCCCTACCTCTCACCTCTCACAAAAATACATTCAAGATGGTTAACAGACCTAAACCTAAGGCATGAAACCTTAAGAATCCTAGAAGAGAATGTTGGGAAGACCCTTTCAGACATCAGCCTAAGCAAAGAATTCTTGAAGAAGACCCCCAAAGCAATTAACACAGCAAAAAACAAACAAATGGGATCTGATCAAATTAAAAAGCTTCTGCACAGCCAAAGAAACTATCACTAGAGCAAATAGACAAATTACAGAATGGGAGAAAATATTTGCTCTCTATACTTCCAACAATCAAAGAGGTTTTTACAAACTCCTTTTGACATATTTATCTTTAATCTTTAATAAGATGAGTAAACTTTAATTTTATCAAGTAAGGATGAGTAAACTTAAACTGTGAGAGGCTAAATAATAAATTCCTGAGTTTTTTGAATGTTGTTGAAGGAATTCATGAAAACTGTTATAGGGATTCAACCCATATACTCTGACTTTGAGTCCAGTGCCCTTTTCACTACATTGTATGATCTCCATTAAAAGAAGAAAACCGTAATTAAATAGGTAACTGCCCATGTTCATGCAAAACGGATAAACATAGAAATAAACAAAAATCAAAATGAGTTGGTCAACTTCATGTTCATTATAGTTCAGCCATTTCATGTGGCTGCCAAATAAATTGATGCAAACTTAATCTATATTAGTAGATGCCTAGTGCCCAAGCAGCAAATGTCACGTAGTTTTTACTGTACTCTGCAATTCTAAGAATGTGTCTAGAATATCTTTTAGTTTCTGGAGCCTCATCTCAAATGGAATTTTGAAAAAGTTAGTATCTTAAAAATGGGCCACTGAAATGAGGCAGCATTGAATGATTTCATTTAAAAAACACCTCAATCTAGGGATATTTTGCCCAGAAAAAAAGATGTAGGAAGGAGGGTGAGTGAATCAGTTTTTCTGAAATACTTGAAGAACTATTTGGAAATAGCTTTGCATCTCAAAGTGTCAGAGCTGAAAAAGGGGATATAATTTTCAGGGGAGGACAATAAATTTCCATTTAATATATTAATTTCTAATCATTAGAACTCTTCAGAAACTTTGAAGGGCTATATCATGCACAGTCACAAAGAGCTCCTGTGAAGTACCTTGCACAGAAGACTATAGAGACCCGCATGGATTCTACTCAGCCCCGAGTAGTTTAACCTGAGAAGAGACTATCAGAAAGGTTCACTTTTCAGTGCAAGAGATCATATCCAATACTGTAATCATGAAAACAGCTCATCTACAGATGATAATAACAGTGATGATTGCAAAATATACCAGTCATCGTTTTTCAATTTTGAGAGGTGGAATACAAACAACATATTTCACAGATGTAGAAAAAAATAATTCTACATTGCATTAGGAACCATAAAAGAGTCCAAATAGCCAAAGCAATCTTAAGCAAAAAAAAAAAAAAAAAAATCTGGAAGCATCACATTACCAGACTTCAAACTATACTATTAATGCAAGGTTATAGGAACCAAAAACATAGATTAATGGAACAGAATAAAGAACAAAGATATAAAACCATCTATATACAGCCAATTGATCTTTGACAAAACAGACAACAATGCACACTAGGGAAAACAAGCCCTATTCAATATATGGTGCTGGGAAAATTGGATAGCCACATGCAGAAAAATGATATGATACCCCTATCTCTCATCACTCACAAAAATTAATTCAAGATGGATAAAGAACTTAAATGTAAGGCATGAAACCATAAGAATTCTAGAAGAAAATATAGGGAAAACTCTTCTAGATATCAATTCAGGCAAAGAATTTATGACTAAGTCCTTAATGGCAATAACAGTAACAACAAAAATAAATGGAACTTAATTAAATTAAGACACTTCCACATAGCTAAGGAAATAATCATCAGAGCAAGTAGACAACCTACAGAATGGGAGAAAATATTCACAGACTACACGTCCAATAAAGAGCTAATATCCAGAATCTTCAAAGATCTCAAACAAATCAGCATGAAACAAACAAACAAACAACCCCATTACAAAGTGGACATGCGTGAACAGAAGATTTTCAAAAGAAGATAGACTAATGGCCGACAAACATATGAAAAAATGCTCAACATCACTGATCATCAGGTAAATGAAAATTAAAACCACAGTGGGATATCACCTTATTCTTGTTAATAAGAATAGCTTTTATTAAAAAGTACAAAAACAATAGATGCTGGTACAGATGCAGAGAGAAAGGAACGCTTATACACTGTTGGTGGGACTGCAAATTAGTACAAATCCTATGAGAAACAGTATGGTGATTTCTCAGAGAGCTAAAAGGAGACCTACAGTTTGATCCAGGAATCCCACTACTGGGTATCTTCTCAAAGGAAAAGAAGTCATATTATCAAAAAGACACCTGCACTCAATTGTTTATTGCAGAACAATCCACAATTGCAAAGATCTGGAATCAAACTCAAGTACCCATCAATTCATGAGTGGATAAACAAAATGTGGTCTATGTATACCATAGAGTACTACTCAGCCATAAAAAAAAATGAATTAATTCCTTTTGCAGCAATTGGGAAGGAATTGGAGACCATTATACTAAGCAAAGTATCTTGAGAATGGAAAACCAAACACCACATGTACTTTCTAATAAATTGGAGCTAAACAATGTACAGACAAGTACAAAGAGGGAAGTAAAAGTCACTTGAAATCAAGTTGGGGTGGGGGGAAAGGCAAATCCCCACCTAACAAGTGCAATGAACACTATTCAGGTGATGGACACATTTATAACCCTGACTAAAGACATGTAACAAAAACATTTGTACTCCCTTAATATTTTGATAGAAAAAAATAAAATAATATAAAATTCATCAGCCACCAAAAAAATAAATAAATACATCTTGGAGAAAGAGGACTACTAGAAATGGATTTTTCTGTAATCCATAAAAATACATAATGCAAGATAATAGAATATGTAAAAAATAAGTCTAATTAGTTCCAGTGATTGTTTAGACTTTATTTGCTTTTAACGTTTGTATATCTTTTTTTCTGATTAAGTATACGTTACCTTCTGAGTGTAGTGATTTCTGAGTTAATGTTACAAAGAAAAACTCTGTTCATTTCCCACTCACTAAATTTAATCAAATGTTTTATTTCAACTTCCCTAGCCCATTGATCTTTTTATGGTCATAATGAAAATGCTCAATATTTTTTCAGATTGTGAAAGTGATCCATGAAAATTCATATCACCAAAAGTCAAACAGCACGGAAGAAAAGGACCTGGTCTGCCAGGTGAAAACACATACATTCAAACATACCCATGAATGCAGAACACAGGGGAAAGTTTGGTTCCTCTTGATTTCAAAATTGTACTTATTAAATACAAAGCATATAAGTCAAGTCTGGAGATATGTGAAAGTTAAGTGTGGCAATCCGGTCAAGTTGACTGTTTCATTGATCTCACCTGTATCAACACACTTGGCCAACCCCTGGGCACTGGGCAGATAGAGGTTGCCTTTGTGGATTGAGAATGTGCACCTGACAGCTCCAGCTTCCTCTTACCTCCCTTTTCTCTGCTCTGGAGTCTCTGTGTCCTTTCCATATCTAACATTTTGTAATGTCCACCTCTTGTATTTTCAACTTCTTTCTTTCTTTTTTTTTCTGTTTTCTACCACTTAGCCAAAATTTAGACTTTTCACTCTCATCCAAAATAATCCATCTATTGTCTCCAATTCTCCCCATATCCACCATTTAGTCTTTTTTTCCTCTTCTCAACCAAAAAGCATTTATTCTCTTTTATCTCCCATTCATTTCTCCACTACTTACAATCTGACTTTCTTTCTTATTTCACCATGGAAAGGATTCTGACATACTTCACCAATGACCTCTGTATTTCCAAATTCAGTGGAAACAATTCAGTCTTTATTTTTTTTTCACTGTCCCTGGCTCTCTGCTCCCTGATGTTGTGCCCTTCTGGTTCTCATACTTTCGAAATAATTTTCCTTTTTCATGACTTGTCTTTTCCACAAAACCCTTAAATGTCCATGTTCCCCATCACACATTACTTGGCAAACCCCTACTGTATAATCTAATCTTTTTAAATATTTCAGTGATTATACACATATTCAAAATTCCCAAATGTCTAGTTCCTGCATACCTCTCTGCCGTCACCTACAGACTCACAAATCCAGCTGCCTACTGAACGTTTCCATCTGGGTATCACATGACAACCCAAATTCAACATATTTTTTTAAAAAAAAAACTGAGCTTACCCCAGACATATTTGTGTAGGTTCTTATTCTTGATTGGCAGCACTGAAATCTACTTAGCTAGAAACCAGAATTCTTCCTTAAAACTACTCTATACTTCACTAATCCACTTCTAATCAATTGTTACATTTGTATAGATTTTGTCTCCCAAATGTTTTTCAAATAATTTTCCTGTTTTTTCCCCTTAATACTACTAAGATATTCAACCATCTTCCTCTTATACACAGTCATAATGATGTAACCAAACTCAATTCTAAGCACATCAGTTCCCTGTTCAGTGTCTCACTGACACATGCAGGACAAAGCCTGACATCTAAGAATGTATATGTGGCCCCTCTATCTGTCTGCTGCCTTCTTTCCCATCACTTCCTAACACTGTGTTCATCAGAACCCCATTGCTAGTGCTAGCGAACACCCCATACACCCGGCTATTTTTCATATCCATTCCTTTGCTCATGTCATCTCCTCCTTCTGGAATTCCCTTCTACTTCCAATCCCTACTTTTGCCCCTTACTGGGTAAATCCAATATAAGACTTGGCTGAGATCTTACTCTGAAAGCCTGTCTAACTCCTTCTCCTTGCTATTCTGCCTTCATCCTACTGGGTTAAATATTCTTTCTGTGGGTTCAACAGTGCTTCTCCCTATCATCATCCTTACACAAAGTGTTACATGTGTTTGTCTTCCCTATGAACTTTAAGTTCAATGGGAGCAAAGATTGTGTCTATGTTGGCACATACATGACTCCAGTTCCTACCATAGTAGCTGACACATGTTGAATTCAGTACATATCTTGACAGGACAAATTCACTGTATCTTTTACTAGAATTCTTGCATAGTCACTGAGTGAGTGCTAATTCAGTCGAAGTAGCACAGACACTGTGGCCAAGGACATATTGTTTGTTCCATTTTTCTGATTATCACCTTGTTTTAATTATAGTAAAATACAAGAACACTTTAAAATGCATCCTAAAAACTAACAATCACTGAACACATATTTGTTAAATTAACAGTTTCAATGTCAATTGGTGAAGTAATTTTTTTCTCCATTAGTATTGTAAACATCCAAAGAGGAGATTAAAGCCATTGTTTTATTTAACCAAGTTTACACATTCCTATCTCTTTACCTTACAAGGTTCTCAACAAAATTAGAATGTACTTGGATATAGAAACAAATATGATAAATGTCATTACATCTATCACAAAATTAGCTACGATCTGGACATGGTCTAATAATATTGATTAGATGTTTATTTTACATTACATTTTATGATTCATTTGTACTCTGCTGGGCATGAGCAAAGTGATTAGCTTAAGTAGTTGGCTCAAATAAATCAAGACATGACTGAGCTTCATACTGCTAAGAAAGAAAGCTGTATTGTCAACCACAACTCATATGTGTTTAAAAATAATTATAAAATAAGAACATTTTACATAAAGATTTAAAGAAAATACTTTATATTAATTCTATCATTAAATTAACAAAATATGATTTTTTAGAGTATGTCTTTGATATCCCTGATAACTCTGAGTATCTCAGAATAAAAAATAAACCTACTTTCACATACCAGAGGGTACAAACATTATGCTTTTCAGATCAAGAAAACTAGATTCATCCCTTTGCTGCTTTCTTAGATCTATGATCTCTTAATCTCACAGTTCTTGACTATGCGAACAGCGATGTCTGGAAGAAGCTATTTCACTTTCAGTTCTATATATCCACAAAATTTTTAAGTTAACATCTAAGGATTTTGGAATTATTAGGTATACAGGTTCCTGCTAAATTCTGTCTTCTTGATTTGTTATCTATCCTAACCATATACTTTTTTTAAAAAAAAATCAGCTTTATTAATAAAATTCACATGCTATAAAATTCACCCCTTTAAATTGTATAGTTCAGTAGTTTTTGGTGTATTCGGAGTATTATGCAACTGCCTCCACTGAGCAATAATAACTGGCTGAAAACACTAGTCTGGCTGTCATCCCAGGCCATTCCAATTCTTATATTACTGGCTTGCCGATAATTAAATTCCACGTCCATCTGTTTCTTGACTTTTGATCCTTTTTTTCCCCACTTAACATTTGCTTCTGCCCTGGAGACTTGGCATTTGTCTCTTGTCTCTAATTAATGATAATCATTTAAGGACTCTGACTTAGAATTGCACACCAGTGCTCTCATTTTGGTTACCTCTGGAGTTTCTCTTGCCTTACTTGTGCTTTGATAATGCATCTATGGACGTAGCTACTCCAGCCACATGACCGTTTCCCTATGTGGAAATAATGCACACAATTTGCTTCCATTCTTTTTTGTTTATTTATGGAGACAGTATCTCACTTTGTTGCCCAGGCTAGAGTATAGTGGTGTCATCATAGCTCACTACAACCTCTAACTGCTGGGCTCGAGAGATCCTCCTGCCTCAGCCCCCTGAGTAGCTGGGACTACAGGCATGTGCCACTGCACCCGGTTAATTTTCTATTTTTTGTAGAGACAGGATATCACACAGGCTGGTCTTGAAATCCTGGCCTTAAGAGATCTTCCTGCCTCAGCTTCCCAAAGTGCTAGAATTATAGTCATGAGCCACTGTGCCCGTTCCCAATTTTTGTTTCTTCATGAAGTTATGGCAACATGGATGAGCTCAGAATCTCTCTTGATGGTAAAGAAAAAGTAAAGATCTTGTTTAGGAGAAATTTAGACCATGCCCTCAAGAATTGGGACTTTCTGCAAAGCCAGGCAGCTTACTATACAAGGTACCCCCCAGTGAGATAGGGATGAATTGCCTGTGGCTCCTGATTCTAGATCATCCCTCAAGACTTCACATGGTGATTCTCAGCACAAAACAAACCAAGTCATAGAGTTCAGATAGGAAATGGGAGAGGGTGCATGAGGAAGCATTTGTCACTTTGATAGGGGCATTGCTAGCATTGATAGGGCAGGGTACAGAGATGCTAGACCTCCTGCAATTCATAGGGCAGCCCTACACACAAAGGGTATTGTTGATCTCCTGAGTGACTTTAAATGCCTAATGGGGAACATGAAAAAATATGTGTTCTCAAGTGTTTAATGAGACTGATATGTTGAGGACTATTGATTTATCCCATTAGCTCCCTGCATTTCTGCTGCCTTTGGCCTTATATGCTGCCATAACCAGCAATGCTGAGGATGCTCTGCTGATGGGGAGATCCTTCTCTTCCTCCCTTGCTGCAGGACAAACGGCAGTGTGACATGGGAGCAGTTTTGTTGGGGCAGATCCCCTAGCTCTGGGAAATGGTTCCCGAGCCAATATGTGAATGTCTGTATAGCTAGAAAATAAGAACATGAAATCTGGACTCAGACTACCAGGTTTGAAATCAAGCTTTGCAGCTCACTAACAGTCAGGTGACTTTGAGGAACTCATCCAATTTCCTCTTGTCTCACTTTCTTCCACTGTTAAAAGGTGGTCATATCAATACCTGTCCTAGAGGTTTGTTGTGAGATTAACTGTGTCAATAAATGTAGAGTGCTTGTGAGAGGATCTAGTATAGAATAAGCAATATGTTAGTTATTTATTATCTGAAGCCTACATCAGAAATGATTTATTTTGGAGTAGGAAGGTTAAATGAGAATCAATGCTGATCCCTAGATTTATGACCTTGGGAATTTTACTTCGTCCATCTTCATTTATATTTCTCTTTGGTAAAATGATATTATTAATTCCTTGAGGACATTATGCTAAGTGAAATAAGCCTGTGACAGAAAGACAAATACTGTGTGATTCTACTTATAGGAGGTATGCAAAATAGTGAAATTCATAGAAGCAGAGAGTAGAATGGTTGCCAGGACTGGATGGAGGGAGAAATGGGAGCTGCTATTTAATAAGTATAAAATTTCAGTTTTGCAAGAAGAATGAGAGTCTGCTGTACAAAATTGTGTACTCCTAGTTATATACACTTAAAAAATGGTTGAAGGTAGATATATTAAATGTTTTTATCACAATAATAATAATAATAATTTTAAAAAGCTAATTCCTATCTCTATTCTTCCACAATGACTTAATAGGATTTTTCTTCAAAGACTGGGGCCACATAGCAGCAAGCATCACATAATGCAGGTGGGAACTCATAGGCAGAGGGTCAGCAGGTCCCTGTTTTTGTAATATCCTAGAGAAATGAGCTTAAATCACAGAGCTGGGTCCTGGCAGAGGTACTCTGCCCTCTTCTGCTTTCTCTTTTCAACGGAATAAGTGCAGCAATATCCTTGCTCGGGGGAGTAGATACTTCGAGCTTTGGTGCCAGTTCCGTAATGATGTGCTGAGAAAAGCCAGCTCTCTAGCACCTGGAGACAATGAAGAGAGTTTCCAGGCCACCCAGAGAGAAAGCTCCACAGTCAAGAACATACAGTCCTGCTTTTCTGTACAAGACTGAAAGACAAAATGTAAGTAAATGGAAACTTCTTAGTAAACTATTAAGCGCTATGTAATTTACATGACTCTACCTGTGAATATCAAAAAGTAACGTTGAAAGATTACAGTGAAGAATACAATGTAGAGAATGTATAATGCACATAATATGTTCCTAATCCTAAATATATGACTTTTATTTAAATATTAAAAATATCTTATAACAATATTTTTTATAGTGAATCTAACTTATGATTGGTAGCCCACGGTGGGGAATGAAAGAAGAAACTAATAGCCAAGGGGGCAAAAACGTTTGAAAAACAATGAAAGATTTTTTCAATTAATATATAGTTGTTCATCGGTATCTGTAAGGGATTGGTTCTAAAATCCCTTAAGATACCAAAATCCGGGGATTTTTAAGTTGCTTATAAAAAATGGTGTAGCATAGTAAGTCCTTACTGTTGTCAGCAGGTTCTTGGAAACTGTGACTTTAAATGAAAGGACATATAACAAAACCAATTTTACCATAGACTAATTGATAAAAGTAAGAGTTAATTTCTACAACAAATTTTTGATCACAAAAACATCACCTAACTTCTAAATAAAGAGCAAAACCCTTCTAATTTTAAAAATTGAAATAAATGTGAACTATACATACATTTAAGAAAGATTAATAAAAACAAGTCAGATAATGATTAATCCAATTATTCCATTTCAAGATCTGGAGTGGCTGGAGCCTGTCCTGGCAGCACAGGGTCAAGGTAGGTTTAATTCCATCTCAGGGCGCACTCTCACACACAGCCACTCTCACTCAGACTGGGACCATGTAGATGCACAAATTCACCTAACGTGTGCATCTCTGGGGTGTAGGAAGAAGCTGGAATACCTAGAGAAACTCACATAGTCATGGGGAGAATGTGCAAACTCCACACAGACTGTGGCCCTCACCAGGAACTGATTTTTTTCCTCCTCAGTATTATAGTGAAGTGACAATGATGCTGTATTTGCATAAAACCTGCGCACATCCTCCCGTATACTGTAAACCATCTCTGGATTACTTATAACACCTAATACAATGTAAATGCTATGTAAATAGTTGCTATACTGTATTGTGCAGGGAATAATGACAAGAAAAAAGGCTGTATGTGTTCATTTTCAATCCATGGTTGGTTGAATCCATGAATTCAGAACCCACAAATATGGAGGAAGATCTATATTTATTATTCTAAAAGTAGTAGCAAGATTTTAAAGCTACTAATTTCCATACATTCTTATTTTATAATACATTCTATTATTTGCAAATTCACAAGATTATTTAGATGTGTAATTCATATGTGATATTGGAACTTGAATAGAATTTTAATTTACATGACTACATTTCAATGATGAAACTGAAAATAACTTGTCCCAAATCCAATAGTTGATATGTGATGGAGCTAGAATTCAGACTTGCATGTGCTATATTCTAATGCCTGTGATATCCCGTACTATACAGAATGGGAAGGATGTAGCTTGCTTCAGTATTTACAGTGATATTGCCTTCTGGCCAGGGCTGGCTTCATAGGCCTAGGAGTTGTGAAATTGCATGTGGTTTAATGTGTTCTGTCTCTGTTATGAAATTATTAATTTTTAAACAAGTCCCTCTATTTTTAGTTTTCTCTAGGCCCATCAAATTATAAAGCCAGTCTTGTTTCTGGAAAAGATCTGCACAGCTCTTTAAATAGTCTCCATGTCTGTAATCAATGTGATAAAAATTTAACCAACTAGCAAAATTGTTCCTGGAAAAGCTTGGGACTAATTTTTTTTTTTTATTTTTGTCATTAGTAAAACAGCTTCACCACTCAGATTGCAATTTTATTTTTCCTATGAGGAATGGTACTCAGTGTACTTACTTCTTGTTAAAGTGTTCTTCACCCATGGTGATGTCTTCTGGAGTTCTCCAAAGGAAAATACTCTGCTGGGTCTTTCTGTAGCTGTCTAGAATGTTCTTCATTTGGCTCAAGAAAATCTCTTAGCAAACCACAGGACATGGACAAATGTGACTTCTCTAATTTCCTGAAGGGATACTTTGACTCTTCTCAGAATTTATCTTCGAAATGAGAAAAGAGGAGTGGAGAGAAGATGGGGAAAAGAGAGAGGGTAAACGAGGGAGGAGGGGAAAGAAAGAGACAGAGAGAGACTGAGATAACACTGTCTATAGACTCTGTTTCCTACCTGGAAAATATGTGTTGCTTTCTCATTGTGTTCCCATAGCCTCTTACATAAGGCTCTTTAATTGCCCCACCACCTGGTAGGGGTTTAAATGTGTTGGTCCTCTACTAAGCTCCTTAAGTAGTGGAATACTGCCTTATTCATATTTTTATCCTTGAACCGCCAAAATTTTGGGAAATTTTGATGAAATGAAATGACAGTTTCCTTGTATGCAATGACTTTGGCATTTATCCATTTCCATCAAAATTATGTGCTTTTCAGGTGAGTTTTGTGAAAGCTTTCCAAAACCAAAACTTAATGAATCTTTACAATGGTTGCATAAGTGCTTCATTGCCTAAAAGCAATGTTTCCAATTAGTTTCTGCTTCTTGGTTTTATTTTCCCAATGCAATTTAGCTAATGTTTTAGCTAAAGAGAAAGTTACCCACTAATTAAATTAATGTCTTAGTAGTAGATTAAGTGAACCACTATCAGCATAAATCTTTCTTCAATAGCATTTGACAAAACCACTGCTAATTATCTAGCCAACTACATATGTACTTGGTAGGCAGTAGGATGATGAGTTTCTTTTTGCCTTTTGATTTTCTTTTTATTTTTCACTTGATTTTCTTTTTTCTGGAATATGTCACTTACATATTCAACACGTTTCTCTTGAAAGACACAGTGTGAGGCCATCCTCCTCACAGAAGAGGAAGATTCTTTGGATTAGGTTTTCTGATTCTCAGGAGTAATCACACCAGTGTTCAAACTCATTGATCAAAACCCTTTGAATACTAAAGAACATTTAAAGAGGTAACAGTAATACCAATCTTATCTCAATTATTTCAGAGAATTAAGTCACGATTCTTAACCTATTTTATGAGGTCAGAACAGGGATATGCTGAAGTCAGTTTGCACAGGCTCACAAAACCCAATTATGAATATTTCTTCCCAAACTTCATATGTAATAACCACCATTATATAGCAAACAGAACTAAATAAATTATAATGCCAGCAAATGTGCCTATACCTTAGTAAAACAACATTAAAAATTAGGAAAAAGTTAAAAAAATGGAAAAAAAAGAAAAAAGAGAAAAATATGGAAATGATAATAAAAATAAAATCTCATATGTATTCTCTCTTTGATGAAATTTACTTGGAAGGCTGTGCTCAATTTGATTAATGAAATGGAATGTGCAAATGAGAACTAATCAGGCAAATGTCTTGATTTTTCCCAATATTTAGTTTTAAAAATCTTCAAATATACAGAAAAGTTGAAATACGTTACAGTGAACATGAACACACATCACACACGCATCACACACACACTCTCTTATACATGTATATATTTTTATATATATACCTGTCACCTGGGCCAAAGCATCAATAGCTTTTTAGAGCTCTCAGGTGATTCAATGTGCAGTTAAGTTTGAGAACCACTACATTATATTATAGTGCTTCTCACGCTTCAGTGGCAATTAAAATTACCTTGAGAGTTTGTTAAAACACAGATTTCTGGGCCCATTTCCAGAGTTTTTGATTCAGTAGGTCACAAATTCTTCTACAAAAGAATTTGTCTTTTGTAGAAGCTCCCAGATTAGGTTAATTTTGCTTACTCAAAGCCACACTTAAAACAGTTTGCTCTAGAGAGGGAGATTGAAGATAAAGGAAAAAGAGGGAAAATTGAGCAAGGTAGTTTGGGAGATGGGCAGCAGCCAATGCACCAGTGGTTTAGTTGTCTTTTTGATGAGAGGAAAGGCAGGCACCTTTTTTTTTGTGACAAGGAGTAAAAAAAGAAAGTTCGAATGTAAATTCAAATAAATTTGTTGGTGGATTAGCAAGAAGTTAAGAAATGTCTGGTCTGATGATTTCAAACGTTTTAGGTGGTCTAGAATGATCTCATGGATCTGACACATACATAGTCATGAACTCATAATCTGCAACAATTACTCATATGGTGGAAAAATGAAATTCCAGACTGCTACATCCACAGGTTACATTAATGTATGTACATAGGACATAGTAGACCAGGAAGGGTGTGCCGTTGTGACCACATTGATTCTAGCATTTGTTTTCTTGCATGAAAACCAAGACAACAATGCTGCATTACCAATGTTCCCAACATCTACAATGATGACTTTTTTGGTTGGAAGCAGGAATTATCTTTGGACAGTCATTCAGCAGACATGTTGGTTGTAAATCTATGGAATCCAAGCTAAACCAACATCATCCAAATGAAAAAACTCTAGTCACCCAGTATTTTAAATATTGATAATTTTCCAAAATTATCCTTCAAGGATAATTTACATGTGAGACAGATGCCAACCAATCCCATCACATTGCTCATTGCCCCGGGAATCATAATCCTTATAAAATGGTTTGTGGAACAGTTTTGAGGACTTATACCGCTATGAAGTGTTTCATTTTATGATATGTTACTGTTTCTTTATCCATTTTCCTATTGATAGAAAAATGAGCTCTTTGCATGCAGGATCTTGCTCTTGTTAATAAAGCCATTATAAAGATTCATATACAGGTGATTTTATGAACATATGCATTTCTCTTGGGTAAATATTTAGAAGTGGAATTACTAGGATATTCTGGACATTAGCAAATCTTAAGCAAAATGAACAAATCTGGAGGCATCACACTACCAGATTTCAAATTATACTATAAGGCTATAGTAATTAAAACTGCATGATACAAGTATAAAAGTAGAGATATAGCCCAGTGGAATGGAATAGAGAATCCAGATATAGAACCATCTACCTACAACTAACTGATCTTCAACAAAGCAAACAACAACATACACTGGGGAAAGGGAGCTCTATTTAATAAATGGTGCTGGGAAAGGTGGATAGCCATATGCAGAAGAATGAAACAGGATCCCTATCTCTCACAATACACCAAAATGCAAGATGGATAAAAGACTTAAATGTAAGGCATGACACCATAAAAATTCCTGAAGAAAATGTATAATAGGAAAAACTCTTTTAGACATTGGCCTAGGTAAAGAGTTTATGTCTAAGACCTCAAAGACAATTATAGCAACAACAAAAATAAGTAAAGCATACTTTATTAAATATAAAGCAAAGGAAATAACAGAGTAAATAGACAACCTACAGAATGGGAGAAATTACTTGCAAACTATATATCCGATAAAGGTATTATACTTTCAAATTTGTTTTCTACATGCTCATTGTTAGAGATGCTATTGATTTCTATGTTTTGATATGTGTCATGTGATCTTGCTACACTCATTTATTAGTTCTAGAAGTTTTGTTTATGAATTGTATATATTTCTTGGGATTTTCTATCTAGACATATGTCAGCTTCTTGAATTTGTGTGTTTAAATATTTTACAAAATTTGGAAATTTCATTTTTGGAATACTCTCTCAGGCCCCTCCTCTCTTCTATAATGACACAAATGTTGGATCTTTTGTTATTGTCTGACAGATCTTTGAGGCTCTGTTCATTTTTTTTTTCCATCATATTTTCTCTTTGTTGTTCAGATTGGGTCAATTACATGAAATTTGCTGATTCTATCCTCTGTCATCTCTATTCTACTATTCAGCCCATCTAGCTAGTTTAAAAATTCCTGTTACTGTATTTTTCAGCTTTATCATTTGTTTCTTTTTAATAACTCCTATTTCTGTGCTAAGATTTGCTATTTTTCATCTGTCTCAAGGGAATTTGTAATTGCTTGTTGAATCATTTTTATGACAGTTGCTTTAAAATCTTTGTCAGATCATTCCAACATCTGATTCATCTTGGTGTGGGTATCAGCTAATTTTCTATTCCCATTCAAGTTGTGATTTGCCTGTACAATGGCTAAGTTTTTATTGTGTCTCAGACATTTTGATTATTTTATTAGAAGGTCTGAGGTCCTATTTAATTTTTAAAATTTTCTCAGGCAGTCTCCTTGTTTATGTTTGGCCTAATTCTGTGGGCTCTTTTTCCAATGACAGTCTAATTTTCAGATCCTATGCAATGCTGAATCTCTGTCTCCTGCTTGTTTTAGCTCATGACGTGGGGCTACTACGGGTTCCTGCTGATGTTGAAGCTGAAGGAGCTTTCTCAGGCTGAGCTTCCTCATATCTCCAGCCCACAGCACAAAGAACACTTCCAATACTGGGTGCTCATCATTGTGTAATGTCCTTTGACAGTGCTTCCGGCTGAGTGGTATTTCTGGGTTGATGCAGAGGAGTCTCATGCCTCGTGTGGGAGAAGAGAGTTCTTCCTAGGCGGGCACTTGTGGTGGAATCCTGCTGGCTGGTGTCCCCCGACTGCATGGTGGCTTTGGGAGGAAGAGCTAAGCCTCAGACCTTACAGAGAAGAAGAGTTCTTCCTCCGGTTGTTTAATATTGGTGGGGCTTCCTGGTCCAGTCCCTTGCTGGTTCATCCAGGTTTGCCTAGGGTGGTAGGTAGACTCCTGATCAGTCAAGGAGAAGAATGCACCTACCTGGGTGGCATTCCATGTCTAGGCTGGGGGTTGAAAAATGCCAGTCCTGGATTACCTTCTTCTGTTGGACAGAGGGTTATAAGACATCCTGCTGCTGTCTTGTTCCCCTAGTGTTAGGGTCCCAAACCAGTTCACCGTCCTTCACCAACATTCAGAGTTATCTCTTTGTTGTCTCTTGAGTTATTTCCAGTGTTTATAATAGTACATAGTGGAGAAAAGCATGAAGAGACAAGTCTATGCCATTTTGTACAGACCAGAAGTTACATTTAATTTTTCTGGTATTTTTTTTTTGATTGTACAGTACAAAATTGTGTAGATATGCAATTAATGTATAAGCTGAAGTCCTGATTTGTCCTATCTTTGAAAAGAATTGGATTCAAAGAAAACATAAATTTAATTCCAATAGAACTTCAAAAATAATGCACATTTTTATAAACAAAGAACCAGCCTTTTACACTGTTAAATGTGTTACACAGAAAACTTCAAATTTCTTCTAAATTTTCCTTAACCATCAAAGTTTCATCATTTTTAAAGAAAATGTTCTGAGCCTGGATTAAGAATAATGAAAAGGAGTGAGAAATCGAGGTGAAGGAGAAAAAGGGCAAAGAAGAAAAGAGGTAGAAAATAAGTGATGCCTAGAAGGATAGCAAAGAGCTGGGTGGAAAGCTTGCATGAGGCAGGCCCATGAGGGATAAGGGAAGGAATGTAGTCAATGGAGAGAGGAAAAAGTGGCAACGAAATTCTCAAGTCAAATTGCAACTGTTTATGGGAGAGCTATTCAGAAAATGGTAAAGCAAGCTCAAACAATGCATTTTGATTTTGCTGATTGTATTGCTTTTCTGTTGCTGTGTAATAAACTAACGCAAACTTAGCAGATTAAACAACATACATGCAATTTATTATCTCACAATTTCTGTGAGTCAGGACTCTGGGCACAGCTTAGCTGGGTCCTCTGTGCAGGCTCTCACAAGGCTGCAATCAAAGTGCTGGCTAGGCTGCACTCCCATCTGGAGGCTTGACTGTGGAAGAGTCTGCTCCCAAACTCATTCAGCTTCTTGACATAATTCATTACCTTGCAGTTATATGGCTGAAGTGTCTTTTATTGCTGGCTTCCACCTGAGGGCTGCTCTCTGTTCCTAGAGGCTGTCCACAGTTCCTCACCATCTGGCCCTCCCCACAGGCTCCCTTACAACTTGGCAGCTTACTTCTTCAAGTTATCAATGGAGAAATGTCTTTCTTCAGTCTGCTAAGAGGTGACATCCCATCACCTCTACCATATAATGTAACCTAATCAAGGGAGAAACATCCCATCCCATTTTTATATCCTGTTATTTTATAATAGAATCAAGTCCTGCCTATACTCAAGCTGTGAAAAGTGCTATGATATACTGATGTGATTTCAGTGTAGCAAAAATTGTTCAGTAAAATTATGTAATTACCTTAGTTAATGATAAGGTTATATATGAGAGAATAAAGATTCACTTTATGGCCCATAAATTTGTTCAAAAGCATTGTACGCTGTCATCAGTTGTACTAGTTCACTTTTTGCACCTTACGTAAGAAAAGGTAGAGAGAAGTATCATCCTCAAGCATTTATATAAAAGAGATAGAGAGACTACATCAAATACATATCAGAACATCCTATTTTGTAACAGGTTTTGGGTAAAGAAAAAATTGTGGTAATTCAAAGCAGTAGTGAAAATTATATCGAAATTAGAGAAACTGTGAACACATAAGACCTGGAATCAAAATGGGAGGGATTCTATGGATGAGATGCCTTCACACTTGAATCTCTTTGCAAACCTCAACTATGGAGAACACAGCAGTTGCGGACATCTGTAAGTCATCTTGAACAAAAGGAAGGGACTTGATCATCCTTTGTAAAACTGAGGTTATAAAAGGAGTATCACATACCTGCCCATGGTGTCAAAGGAACATTGATTAACTAATATAAATAATATAAAATAATACTATCTATAAGACAATGTTTTATCTATAGTATTTTAAAGTTTCTTGTAGTTATAAAATTCTGTGATTGTGTACATGCTCTCAAATACTCCTTTTGTACTCTGAAGGAAGTTCATGTCATGTTTTAATGCATACAAATTAAACTGAATTAAAATTACAGATTGTCAATTTAGGCCAAGTTATGCACAACTTAGAAAAACTGACAAAATACAAGCTTACTATTGTTTTTATTGGCTTTCTTCTTCTTTGAATTATTTATTATTATGGTACAACTATTAATACTTATTAAAAATTCAATACTCAAAGGGCTTAAGATAATTCATAATTATACTTTATCAAAATGATTAAATTTCATTAAAAGTAATCTCATACACACACACAAATCAAAAACAAATAATTGATTTCATTTACTAAGACCATGGTTTTCAAGTGTGGTTCCTAGACCAGCAGCACCAAGATGACATTGGAAATACTTAGAAATGCAAATTCTCAGGTTCTACCCTTAGCATATTGAATGAGGAGCTCTGAAAATGAGCCCAGCAATTTGTAGTTTAACAAGCCTTCCAGGTGATTCTGATGTACAGTTAAGTTTGACAACCACTACTAAGAGATCCTTAGCTTAAGGTTTAGTTGTAATGGATGTATTTGTTCTATTTCTGTTAATCCCAAATTGAACTAGAAATTATAAATTTTTAAATATTTCTTAAAAAGACAATACAATTAAATAATTTCTAAAAAGCTTAATTATGCAAGTCTGATAGAAATCCCTTATATCAGGCTAACAATAGATGTGTGTAAAACCTCAAAAGCACAGGTAACCAAAGGAAAAATAGAGCATTGGGACTGCATCAAGCTAAAAAGCTTCAGCTCAGCCAAGGAAACAATCAACAGAAAGAAGAGACAACCTACTGAATAGAAGAAAAATTTGCAAACTATCCCTCTGACAAGAGATTAATAACCAGAATATATAAGGAGCTTAAACAGCTCACTAGCAAAAAACAATACTACAATTAAAAATTTCCCCAAAGATATGAATTTCTCAAAAGAAGGCATACAAACGGCCAATGGGCATATGAAAAAATGTTCAACAATCACTAATTATCAGAGAAATTCAAATAAAAACCACAATGTAATATCATCTCATTCCAGTTAAAATGGCTTGTATCAAAAAGACAAACAAGAATAGATGCTGGCAAGGATGTGGAGAAAGGGAATCTTCATAAACTATTGTTGGGAATTGAAATTAGTACAGCCACCATGGAGAACAGTATGGAGGTTTCTCAAAAAGCTAAAAATAGAGCTACCATATGATCCAACTATTCCACTACTGTGTCCAAAAGAAAGGAAAAGGCAATCAATATATCAAAGATATATCTGCACTCTCTTGTTTTTGCAGCACTATTCACAATAGCCAACATATGGAGTCAACCAAAGTGCCATCAGTGGATGATTGCATAAAGAAATTGTGATACGTATACACAATGGAATATTCTTCAGCCATAAAAAAGAACGAAATCCTGTCATTTGCAGCAACATGGATGGAACTGGAGGCCATTATGTTAAGTGAAATAAGCTAAGCACAGAAAGACAAATATCACATGTTCTTATTTATATACAGGAGCTAAAAAATGGATCTCATGAAGATAGAAAGTAGAATGATAATTATCAGAAGCTGGGAAGGGAAGCAGGAGGGGAAGGAGAGGAATGAGGGAAAAAAGGGAAAATAAACATATATTTTTTTACAACTTAATTGTATACCTAAAGTGGTAAAGATAGTAAATTAAATAATGTATATTTTATCTCAAAAAAGGGAAAAGGTGACATAATAGTAGCTAATACCTTTGTAGTACTTGCTGTCTATGTGCCATGCATGCTTCTAAGCACTTTATATATTAACATAATAACACATTTCATCCTCACAACAACTCATATAGGTAAATAGAATTACTCCATTCATTTTACAGATGAAAAAACTAGGGTATAGAGAGGTTAAATGACTTGCCCAAAACATAGACCTGCTAAGAGGAAGGTAAGGCACAGACCTTATAAGTGGCAGAGCTGGTATGCTAAATCCAATTGGATATTTTTGTAATCCCCATTTTTAATCATAATAAAATGCTGTTATTTATAACAGGCTATAGTAAGCTCTTAATTTTTATTAATAATATGTTTGTTTCTGAAAAGTAGGGCATAAATGTGAAAACACTATTTGTTTATTAGTGCAAATGAAGACCTTTGGGTTAATCGGACAGTCTACATTCTTTGTCTTTGACTTTTTTCAGTTTAATTGTGTGTCTTGATGTAGATTTCTTTATGTTCAATCTATTTAGGGTCCTGTAAGTATCTTCCATCTGGATGTCTCCTTCCTCTTCATATTAGGAAATTTTTCTGTTATTATTTCTTTAAACAAATTAAAAAACTTTCTACTGCCTTCTTTCTCTCTTCTTTTTGAATTTACATTATGAGTTTGTTGGTTCACTTGATTATGTTCCATAAATCCTATAGACTTTCTTCACTCATTTCTTTTTTCTCTTCTTACTGGATAATTTCAAATGATCTATCTTCAAGTTTGATAAATCTTTCTTCTGCTTGATCAAATCTGCAAGTGAAGCACTCTATGGCATTTTTTAGCAAAGTCATTATATTCTACAGCCCCATAATCTGGTTTTGTTATTGTTGCTGTTGGTGAACTAGTTGTTTTCTTCATGTACAATTTTCCTGATTTGGTTAAGTTCTTTATCTGTATTCTCTTATAAATTGCTGAACATTTTTATAATAATGATTTTGATTTCTTCATCAGGCAATTGGTGGATCACCATTTTGTTGGGGCCAGTTACTGGTAATTTACTATATTCCTTTGATGATTTCATGTGTCCTTGATTTTTTTGTGTTCTTTGTTTCTTTGTGTTGGTGTCTGCGCATTTAAAGAAGTGGTTACCCACTCCAGAGTTTACAGACTGGCTATGGTAAGGAAAAATCTTCACCTGTGGAGGGGCAAGAGGGATGAGGGGGTGCCAATGGGGAGGTACTGTTTGGGAGTGTGCTGTGGCCCTGGGTCTAGTGACATGCAGGACAAAAAATGTTGGTGATGTGAACTGACTCTCGGTTTGGAGCCAGGACTCAGGCAGCTGGTATATGTGATGCTTACAACTGTGTGATCCTCAGTTGTGACAGCTACAGGGGGTCCATGATGGCCACTGGAGCTGCTAGAGACCCCAGGAGCACCTCTTGGTCAAGTGGTGAGCATGACTAGGTAGGTAGTGGTTAGGGTGGATGGTGTGCTTATACTCTGCTTGAGGGGCCAGTTGCAGGTGTGCACACAGCAGTGGGAGCTAAGGACAGTGATGGGGACAGGACCTAGCTGTGAATGCTTAGGCTACACTGGGTCCTGAGTGCCCATGGTGACATTGGCTAAACTGGCTTCAGTGGTTGCAGATGGAGCAGAGACTTAGGCAGCTGGGGTTGGCAAAAGAGAAAACTATCAGGCCTTTGGTGGTGAAAGCTTCAGAAATCTGCAGCGGACATGAGGATTTTTGAGGTCCTTAGACTTTAAGGCCGACGGAATACTCTACAGAGCAGAACATATTATATGGACATAGAACATTTTTAGCACTCTTGAATGTTTCATTCTGTGCTACACTAGTTGGTGCACCCAAAGGAAGTAACCACCGTATTAACTTTTATCTTGAAGTCATGTTTTTGCCTGATGTTGAACTGCATAAAATGAAATCATCCAGTGTGTATTCTTTTCATTAGATTTTCTTTCTTTTACTATAATGTGATGGTAGGATTTATGTTTCACCTTCACTGGACTATGGGGTACTGAGATATTTTGTTAAACATTCTGAGTGTCAGGGTGTTTGGGGATGAGATTAACATTTGAATTATTAGACTGAATAAAGCAGGTTGTCCTCCCCAGTGTGGGTCAGCCTCGTCCACTCTGTTGATACCTGGATAGAACAAAAAGTCAAGCTCATGCAATTTCAGTCTATTTACCTGTCTTCTGTATGGGGTCTTCTCCTCCCTTCAGACTCAGGCTTGGACTGGAGCTTATGCTATTAGCTCACCTGGTTCTCAGCCCTTGAGACACAGACTAGAACTATACCATTGGCTCTCCTGTGTCTCCAGTTTTCCAACACAGATCATGGAACTTCTCAGTCTTCATAACCACATGAGCAAAATTTTATGCTAAATCTCTATATGGATATCTTTATCTAAATCTATAGGATTGATTCTATTTTTTCTGGAAAGATTAGACTAACAGATAATTTCTGAGATTTATACATGTTGTATTCCTCATCAATAGTTTCACCTCTTCTATTCCCATGTGGTATTTCACTGTGTGAATATATTTTATTTATTCATCCTCCTATTGGTGAACATTTGGGATGTTTGCATTTGAGGTTATGAATACAGCTACTACAAATATTAATGTACATGAAATTTGGTAAATGTCTGCACTTACTTCTTTTGAATATATACCGAAGAGTAAAAAGCCTGAAACATAAAGTATACAGTTTATGTAGAGTAAGTATATGTCAAGTTATTCCACACCAACACTTGATTTTGTCAGTCTTTTAAACTTTAACCACTTCTGTCAGGCAAAAGTTTGAAGTGAGTAAATTTATGTCTATGATACCTCTGCCAGTGTCTAACCAACCAACTCCCTTGTATGTCTTCCATCTCCCTTATTATTCCCACATCAACCTCCAGGGCCCTTCACTCCTTTTGCTCAGCTGCCAAATAAACCTTAATTCCTACTAAAATGTTATCTGATAAAGATAAAATGATAAACTTGAAGCCAGCAAGTATCGTTAGTGAAAACAAAAACAAAAAAACCAGAATATATGTGAGATAGTCATTGGTGCTATTTATAAGCTGTTTTCGCTCCTTCCAAGAACAGGGTAAGAACAGCCTTTTGCTGATCATTTGAAGTTGATTGTATTCATAAGATTTGCTTTGGACAATGATCTATAACCACAAGTGAAATGTATCATGTTTGGACAGAAATTTTAAGAACCAGTCTGTGAGTTGTTGTGTTCCTTCCCCATTCCTGGTGTCTCACTTCCCAATGCCTTAGCACTTATGAAAGATTGGGTCAAGATGAAGTCTTTTTCAGCACGGGTCCCTGGGGGGCTGTGATGAGCAGAGGTGTCCTGATGACCTATATTGTACATACAGTATAAATAAGGAACAAATGTTTGTTCCTAAAAGCCCACTAAGATTTTGATGTTGTTTGTCAGCATAGCATAACCTAGCCTACCCTGACTGGCCATGTAAGCCACGTACTCTAATGGGACAATATGCTGTTGCCAAATATCATCTGTAGCATCCCATCTTTGACCGTTCTTGGCAGTATTAACTCACGCATTTACATCACTTACTAGGCTTCTACAGAAATTTGAGTTTGTACTGTCATAATATGTTTTATTCTAGGGAAGATTGTGTTTTACTGGGAATAGATGGAATATTAAAAATACTATTGGATTTGGGTAAATTAATTTCAAATAGTGGAGTCTTTTCATTGATGGTTTATAAATAAGTTAAAAAGAAAATGAATGCATATCTATCACTTTATTGTTACTCTCAGGGCTTGGGAGATTTTCTTACATTTTCGGAAAATGGTAGAAGAATTGGTTCATTAGAGAATTGGGAGAGGGAGTGAAATAGAGGGTCAGGAACTGTCAATACAAAGGATACTCCTTCCTGTCTGTAGTCAAGTATAACAACATGTCAAATCATAGGAAACCATTTGCAAATTATCTTAACTGTACTCTGACAAGACTATGCCTAGTAAGAAAAATTCAAAAAATCTATTAGGTTATGCTACTTTAAATAAATTGGTCAGTTAAGTTTATCCACTCTTGGACATATCTTTTTAAAACAACAGTTTGTCTCATGTGTCCAGCAGGAATGAGGAAAGAATCAAGGAAATGTATGTGTCAATTACTTTTTAAAGTACTTATATAATTCACTTCTAATGGGCCAGAACTTTGCCCTACACTACATCTGGCTACATGGAAGGGTCAAAAATATTCTCTTTTTTCCAGGTTTCACATGGAATCAGTAAAATCAATGGCTACATTACAAAAGAAGGGGAGAAGAGACTTAGGGGATAAGCACAACCTCTACCATAATTACTCTCCATTCCTGATGTTTCCATGTAGAGATAGTGGCTTTAGAGAATGCTCCTGACCGTTCTCTGTCCTCTCATTTACTTGTCTCAGGGACAAATGATGGACCTGGGGAGTTTGGAAAAAGAAACTGGGTATGAGTAGTTCAGTCCTGTTTCTTCTTGGAGAAGCAGCCTGTTGACAGGGAGCACATTCCTAGCTCCTTCATGGAGTAAGATTTATAGTGGCAGGCCTCTATAATAAAGGATTGTAGTTTTCCAGGTCTACCTGAGATAGTGGGAATAATTCTGATTCTTCACCCTTCTGCAAACCTATTGTTGCCAGGGAATGGAGCCGCGTACTCTAAAGAATTTTATCAGGATAAACATGATGTCTGTTTCACACCTGTGCCTATCTCTCAGGTGATTTCATTCACAGGCAACGAACAGTGGCATTATAAAATGACCTCTCAAAAGTCCAACACATAAGCACGTTTTCTCTTTGAAAGTTACAAAGCTGGCCGGGCGCAGTGGCTCACGCCTGTAATCCTAGCACTCTGGGAGGCAAAGGCGGGAGGATCACTCAAGGTCAGGAGTTTGAAACCAGCCTGAGCAAGAGCGAGACTGTCTCTACTAAAAAATAGAAAGAAATTAATTGGACAACTAAAAATAAATAGAAAAAAAATTAGCCAGGCATGGTGGCACATGCCTGTAGTCCCAGCTACTGGGGAGGCTGAGGCAGAAGGATTGCTTGAGTCCAGGAGTTTGAGGTTGCTGTGAGCTAGGCTGATACCACGGCACTCTAGCCTAGGCAACAGAGACTCTGTCTCAAAAAAAAAAAAAAAAGCATCATTTCTCCCTAACTCCCATGTCCAGGCATATCCTATGGCCATATCTCAAACAAGTGGCATCAATTACATATAGACGGAAGTATACAAAGACATACAGAACAGAAAAATCTATACGGACCCAGAAAACACAGAGAAAATGGAAATGTTGTAACAGGTGGGAAATTAAAAATAAACAACTTAAGTAGATAGAAAATACAGTAGCAGTCTTTGGAATAATTTTCATAACTGACTGTGAATCTGCCAGACACCTGAATAAAATATTCCCACAGCTCCAGTCGTGTCTTCTGTCAGACCAATAGGCAGGCTTGGGAACATCGGGCAGTTGTATTTGACTGCCCATTAGACATATTCTCTCCTCCTAACCAAGATAATAATTTGATTTTGTCTCCGTTCATCTAATATTCCTTGCATGACCAACAATAAAATTTTGTGAATGCAAGTGAATCTGTCAAATAATGAATATCTTTTATTAAAAATTTAAAAATAGATAATTTAATAAAAAATTAAAATGAGATGTGAATGGTGACTGTGAAAGATGTGACTGTATCAATGTATGAATGAATGAATAAATAAAATAAACCTCTGTGACCCATGACAAAGACATTTTAAATGTTTTTGCTTTATAACGTAGTAATTTAGTTCTTCCCTCATGGTAGGAAGATTGCTGTGAGATTAGTCAAGATTACTGAGAAGTACTCTGCCAGCAGGTGCTTACAAATAATTTAGGACATTAGACAAATTTGAAACAGAGAATTAATCTTTTAATTAAAATTTAATTGTTATGAAAGATGGTACATTAAAATGTTTTAAATTCTTGGTTGTAAGAATACTGAATAAAAAAGGAGGACTTGTAATTATTGTTCTGTTTCTACTATTAATGCCCAGTCTAACCTTGGACATACGACCTGAACTTCTTTCAGTTTTCTCATTTGTATATCAGAATGTAGAGCAGATAGTCTCTAATATTCCTTTTAATTCTAAAATCTTTTGGTTCTATTTGTCAAAATTTATAGAATAGTACTAGCAAAATTTGGCTAAGAAAATGAGCATATTTTAGTGAAGAAAACTATGAGCTAGTGCTGCCCCTTGTGGCGTACTTGTTTTATTCAGTTTTATGGCAGGGAGAGGGAAAAAGCCTTCCAGAAGCAATAGTTTTACAAAACTGAATAATTAATATTTTCTTATTCTAATTGATTCTCTCTGGTATCCCTCATCTGCCTGTCCTTGAATAAACAAACATTTCTAATATTATTTTCTGAATATGTTTTGCTTAGATCTAGATTTTAACAAACAAAAATGTCAAGTAAGTAATATTCAATGACAGCTAAGACAACTGAGAAAACTTGCTTTTAAAACTTTCAAGAAAATCATGATTTCAGTAATTTTCCCAAGATAAATTGTTTTTGTGCCTGTATTATAAAACAGCTGCTACTTTATTAATTGAATGGTTTATTAGCTAATGAAACAGTAATGGAAACAAACATTTTCAAAGGTTCTGGAATTCTACAGTACAATGACATAAACATCATACATGCCTTCTCAAATAGAAAAAAGGAATACATTTTTAATTATTGTCAATAATAATAATTCAAAAGTAGAAAATTATTTAATTTTTATGTTGATATTAGGACATTCTTTCTCCTGTATTCTTCACACTAAAATCTGTACATGCTTTTAATAATTATGTCACTTTCATATCTAGCAATATTGCAAAGTAGATCATGCGAAAACTTAAAAGGCTGAGTTAAGTGTAATTAAAACATATTTACATTCAAAGCTGAGCTCATAGGAAAGTTAGAGAAACCTATGGGGCCAAAAAATAAGGAACAATCCGAGAAGTTTAAGTGTTACACACAAGGCTGACACTTACTTGGCATCTGCAAGAGAGAGAGCTGCCAATCTTCCTTAGCAAGGGGATTTGCTTCATCAGTCATAGCCAGGTGTTGGTGAGACCTTGGGCCTGAGCAAGGAGGGTATTATAACAGAGACTCACAATAAAACAGGAACCCTAACAGGGACACACTCCAGTATAAAGGATGGACTAGAAACATCCACCCATTGGCAAATGAGGAGTAAGAGAAAGCTTGACTGCTTTGGCTTGTGCTGGAGGTAGGGAAAAATTGTCCACTGAGAATTCATAATCAAGTCTTGTCCTCATCATTTAAGGGTTCATATTTAAAATACATACATGACTTGAGAAACACCAAACTGAAAGAATAAAGAAAAAGAATCTTCAATCAGTAGCCCCGCTGGGGAACTAGCAGAAGCAAGAGCAAACTTCCCCGGAGAGGGCACGTCTTCAGACAGGACCTCCTTGGTGCCTCCTGGGTTTCCCAGCCATAATCCCAAACTGGAAAACATATAAAGTACTATAACACCATTTTCCTATATTTCTGTTCTCCTGTATTTCTGTGTTAACACATAAAGAAACCAAATATCACATAGAGATGAAAGAGTAACATGGCATAATGATTTAGGGTGTGGCCTCTAGAGCCAGCTTCAAACAATGGCTTTGTGAGCTTACAGCTAGCTGGCTGAGTCTGTGAAAAATACCTCCCATAGTTTTCTCATCTCTAAAATGGGAGTTATCATAGTGATCTATCTCATAGACTAGTCATAAGAATTAAATGAGTTAATATGTGGAAAATAGCAGCAGAGCCATGCTGGAAGTGCAGGAAGCTGGGCATGAGGGACAGCTGCTCTTATTGTTACAGCATCACCATTATCATTCCTCTTCTACATAATTGGTCTCATTATCCCACGTATTTCATGATGAAGTTGGTTTTTCTCCATATGGGCCCAGGTGCATATCCATCTGGCTTGGAATTTAATCTTGAGGTAAACCTAGGAATGATGCATCTCAAAATTAGACGATTTTACACGACTGACTTCTTTGTTGAGAAGCAACAGAACTAAGAACTATGGGAAAATTTAATGGGGAACCATTAAGCTAACTAATAACCATATATGATCTTAGAATTTACTATTTACTTTTTGGTTTTTTTTTTAAGCTATTCTTATACATAGGCTTTGAGAGTAGATCATCAGCTTTATAAATCTTATATGTTTATGTCAGTATGCACATATTTTGGTTCCTCAGAATCTAGAAAGTGTCAAAAGGATGTCAACTCTAAGATATAGCAACTCTCAATGTAGCAAAGGTTTGGGATTGGGGATTGGGGGGGAGTCTCTTCTGATTTAGAGAGCCACATGAAAAAGCAGGAAGGCAAGGTACTGCGTACCTTGCAAACTCCATATAATTACTCAGGCTTTTGTGGGCAAAATTCACTGTGATTTTTAAGGTATCCCAAGACACCAAAAGTCTTCTGCTTTTAAAAGGGGGACCCTGGCACTTGCCATCAGGAAAATATCCTAATGTCACTTGGTCACTTGTTAATGGGAATAATATACTTTCTCCTCCCCATGATTTGGCTAATTAACATTTTCTATCTTCTATCTAATTGGTCTCCTAATTACATAAGCAATATCTGATGATAGGGTGAAATAAAATGAGATATAAGAAAAATTTATTGGATATATATGATTAGCCTTGCTAGATTGCAAAGCCTTTAGAAAGGAATTTTAAGCAATTCAGGAACTATTCCAAAGAATTTCTTTGTTATCTTTGCAGTGTCATAAGAAATCATTTGCAGTAACTGAGGTAGTGTTAAAATAGTCTTTTTTAGCTAAAAAAAAGTCCTATAATATGACCTATTATGAGTTTAACATAGTGTTATCATTATTATTTATTTCCTGAGGACATAAACAGACCTCTACAATGCAAAAAGAAATTTCAGTGGTCCTAGATGTACTCCATATCTATGAAAAAGTATTAGACAGTTTGGTTTTTCAGAACCTATATTTTCACCCTGGAAATCTTTAAAAAATGCAGCTAATTAAATAAAATCAAATATAAATAAAACTTTTAGGTTAGGCTATTTCTTTCAGAATTTTAATGCTTTCAGTGGTTTCATACTTTTTATCTTTACCAAATCATGAAAAAAGAGCTCATGTTTTAGAAAAATGCCATGCACTAGCAATCATTTGAAAATTATTTTATGTCAGCTGGTTAATTAACTCTTCCATGATACTAATGTATTTATTTCATAAGTGATAGTGTAAACCTCATTTCACTTACATAGAAAAATGGACTGCAATCAGATTATTTTGGGGTTGGTTAGTTGTACAGAAAATACTGATAGCAATATTTTTACATATGTTTACCTCAAAAACAGAATCCAGACCACAGCCATAGGTTGTGCATGGTCCATACACTCTCGTCACATTCTCTGTCTTCTCATTTCGGATGCTGTAAACTGCGCTGCGCAGTTGTAGTGTTCTGCAGCAAAGTTAACAGTGACACTAGGAGGGCACTGCACCTCCAGCTGCAAATGAAGCAGTGACAAAGATTAGGATGCTTCATGCACACAGATGCACATACACACCAGTACACAACCTAGATGCGTCCTTAATTCACTCAAGGACTAGGGAAATTATTGTTGGGAGAGATAATCCTCCATGGGTCTCTCATAGTCTGAAACATCTTACTACGTGTGCCAAGAATACAAGGCCCTCAGGTTCTTGTCTGGGCCATTTCTCAGAGTCTTTGAGGGATGA
>CAUYRT010013781.1:0-16467 GCA_963574885.1 Lepilemur ruficaudatus
ATGTCCAGTAATGGAGTTGTTGGACCAAATGGTAGATCTACTTGTAGCTCTTTGAGTTATCTCCATATTACTTTCCACAGAGGTTGTACTAGTTTGCAGTCCCACCAGCAGTGTATGAGTGTTCCTATATCTCCACATCCATGCCAACATTTTTTGTTTTGAGGCTTTTTGATAAAAGCCATTCTTACTGGAGTCAAGTGATATCTCGTTGTGGTTTTGATTTGCATTTTCCTGATTATTAGAGATGTTGAGCATTTTTTCATATGTTTGTTGGCCATTAGTTTGTCTTCTTTTGAAAAATTTCTGTTCATGTCCTTTGCCCACTTTTTAATGGTGTTGTTTGCTTTTTCCCTGCTGATTTTTCTGAATTCTATATAGATTCTAGTTATCAGCCCTTTATCAGATGTGTAGCATGAGAATATTTTCTCACATTCTATAGGTTGTCTGTTTGCTCTAGTGATAGTTTCCTTGGCTGTGCAGAAGCTTTAATTAATTTATACACACTTATGCTAAATGACATACTGTCTTCTCTCTTCTCACATTTGTTTCCAAATTTGACATCTTGATCCCTCCATGCAAGAAACCAGAATTTTTCTTTTATCAGAAATCTGACCATATCAAGGAAAAACACTAAAGATTTTTCCATGTGATGTGCCTCAATAACTTATCTTCCTGAATCATGCTATATGGAAGCTCAAATTTGACAAGTTCCATTTGCTCAAAACTTCAAAATTACAGTTAACTCCACTATTTGAATCATGAGCAACAAGTAGCAATTACCAGACAAGAAATCAAAACATAATATGGAAGTGTGAGTACAAAATAAGCCATTAGGAAAAAACAACTTAGAGGAAAAAAGAGGAAAATCAAAGAAAAATTGTGATTATTAATACTGGCAGAGAGAAATTAAAGGTGCAGGATGTACCTCTGCACCCCAGGAGGGCAGCATTTGAATAAGACCGTAGGAAAGAGAAATGGAAAAGAAGAATTCATTAATTAAATAATTCAAGAAAACTTCCCAGTTTGCAGTTTAAAAGTACCATCAAATACCCTGTCAGTTAGATGAAAATCACCCTATTAAATTTCAGAACATCAAGTATAAAGAGAATACCCTAAAATCTTCTAAGGTGGGAGAAAAGAAAAGAAAAACAAGACACAGATAATATGCACAAATTACACTGGAGCAGAACCAGAATACCTCATATTTGTTAACATCAATTCTGGATACTAAAAGACAATGTAGGCACATCTTCAAAATTCTGACAAAAAAATATTTCTCTCTTAAAATGTTATACTGAGTCACAATATCATTCAAACTGGAAGACAGAAAAAAATCCACATTTCTTAGACATGCAAAATCTAAAAAAATTTGCCTCCCACACAATCTTTTTCAGAAAGATGTGGAAGGACACAAAAGACAATGAAAGGATGTAGATTGTTACACTTATAAAATATTGGTGCTGACAGCAGAACAGAGTCCTATATTCAGAGCCATTCACTACCTTTGGCATCCAGCTGGTAGAAGGGAAAAGGAGAAGATGGAGAATGGATTCCTACTTCTTAAAAGTACTGCCCTGGATGAGACATACAACTCACTCTCACATTACATTGGTGAGAACTAATCACATGACCACCAGATTCAAGAGCATCTTGGACATACAGTCTCAGATTGAGCATTTACCTACCTCCAAGTAATAAATCAATATTATGGATGGAAAAATCATATATCTGGATAGGCACACAGCTCTCTGCCATATATCAAAACTTAAAACAATCTACATGTTTATCTATAGGTAATCGTGTAAATAAATTGTTTATATAAATAAACAATAAAATGTTATGTAGCCATTAAAAAGAGAAGCATATTATAAACTAATATGATCTGATTGCAACTGATATGATCTGATTATATTAAAAAGAGAAGTATATTATAAACTGATATGATCTGATTATAAACTGATACGATCTGATTACAAAGCTAAATTTATTGGAAAAATGCAAAGTGTAACAAAACTTTCATAATGCAACCATTCAGGTAAAAAAAGGAAAATATATGTACTTTTTTATATACATAAAATATCTCTGAGAATACAAAGATAAGACTGTACTCCATATGTATATTTAAATTAATCCAGGTGCTGATGTTCATTGTTGTTATTGTTAAGTTTCCATTTACTTTTCAAGTTTTCTTTTTTCACTCAAATGTAACTGGGAACCTGACTGTTCCATCATTTGTTCTCTGCTTGAGAAGTAGTAGCATGTGATAAAATAAAGAAAAAAAGGGTGTGCATATGTGTGTTTGTGTGTGTGTGTGTGTGTGTGTGTGTGTGTGAGAGAGAGAGAGAGAGAGAGAGAGACAGAGAGAGAGAGACAGAGACAGAGACAGAGACAGAGACAGAGACAGAAAGCAATTACGCTATTTCTTTTTGAACTCCAGCAAATTATTCAAACAGAGTAGTGGTGGCTAAAGAGGATACTATGTGCTTAATGGATCATGAAACACATTAAAAAATGTCTCTTACCACTTTTAACGTGTCCCCCAGGGATGGCAGCTGTGTCCCAGACTGTGTCCCTCACTCTTTATTTTCTACCCAAAAGATCTATTTCTTGCAGCCCACATATGGTCTCTTTTTTTCTTCCTCATGTCAGATATGTCAGTCAGGGTTCTCCAGAGAGACAGCACACACACACACACACACACACACACACACACACACACACACATACTCAAACACACCTCATGAGGATGGGTTCGCATGATTAATCTGAGGCTGAGAAGTCCCACCATGTGGCGTTTGCAAGTTAGAGACCCAAGAAGGCCAGGGGCTAATTGTTGGTCTCTGCTGATGGAAGATTGAGCACTCAGCAATGGCCATAGCCAAATAGGCCTTGGTGAGTGGGAGGCCATACTGCTGAGCATATGTTTAATCTCCATCCCTGCCACTGTGGCCTCTTTTTTCATAAGACCATTGGACAATGACAGAGGTAGTTGGGAAAAGTCTTACTGGTATCCACAAAATGGGTCATCCTATCCACTTGATTATTAAAATGATCCTCTGCTGAGGTTACTTTGGTGTGCATTCATTCACATGGGGCACACATATCTTCACTTTTTTTTTTGCTTATTCAGAGGTTTGTCTGCATACTTCTTCCTCAAATTTCTCCATCATCCATTTTTCAATAGTGTTTCTTTCAAGTCCCTGACGATCCAGCCAAATCTTTGGCTACAGCCCATAAATCAGTGTACAATCACACATCTGGTTATTTCTCCTTCCAAGGAAAGTGAGCAGCTAGGTGAACCACTCAAAGTTCTGCTCACTAGGAGAATTTTCATGCACAAGTGTCCTTCAGGGATGTCCCAAGGAGGAGCTATAGTGCAGCAGCAGTCCACTTTAAGGTGACACCTACATATTATGCAGAGACATCTGTAAACCAGGCTCAAGTCTTCCCTTCCTCTGTCAGCTGATCATGTAAAACTTCCCATGAGGTCATAGGCACAGGCTGGGAGAGAGAAGGCAGTGTGGTAAGAGTGAGGACCATGGGGATTTGGGTCTTTCATGTAACTTACTTGTGTCTTAAGGGTCTGCTCAGGTCCAATCACATATATACTACTTCCATTTTCTGAGAGAGTGTCACTATGCACAACCAACTTTATAGTTTAGTGAGTCAGATAACACCCAGTTCATGATCAGTAGCTCAGATTGCATAGTTACTTGGTGGCCTGCAGTTGAACATTCAGTCTCTGCTATGACTCACTAGCAAGTCAGGAGCTGTTTCTCAGAAAGAGAATAGTTGTCTATAGAGGGTGGCAGCACCTTTCTCCAAAATCCAAAACGCTTGTACTGCAATTCACTTATAGGGGTCTTACCAAGGCTCCCAACATTATCTCTATCTGCTACTGACATTATAAACACTATTGGATTGTCTAGATCATATGGCCCAAGAGATAGAGCAGCATACACAGCAGCATGGACCTGTTTGTTGCAGAGCCTTCTCTTGTTTTAGATCCCATGCAGATCTAGCAGTTGTCTGGGAAATTGGTAAATGGTCTGGAGTATCCCACCCAAATGAGCAGTATGTTGCCTCCAAAAAATACAAAGAACCTCATTAGGGATTCTGAATCTTTTTTTTTTTATTGTAAGAGGGACCAGATGCTACTACTTATCTTTCATGGTAGAAAGAATATCTAGACATTCTTCATACCACTGGATCTCTAAAAATTTCACTGAGCTAGAAGTCCCCTGAATTTTAATCAGTTTTCTTTCTTGCCCTCTGACACATAAATGTCATACCAATATGACTAGAGTAGTTGCTACTTCTTGCTTACTTGATCTAATCAGCATAAAGTCATCAATACAACAGACCAATGTGATATCTTGTGGAAAGGAAAGGCAATCAAGATCCATGCAAACTAAATTATGATGTAGGGCTGGGGTGCCATTATACTCCTCAAGTAGGACAGTGAAGGTATACTGCTGGATTTACTAGGTAAAAGCAAATTGCTCTGGTGAGCCTTATAAATAGGTATGGAGAAAAAGGCCTTTGATGGATTAAAATAGATGCGTACCAGATACCAGACGATATGTTAATTTGCTCATACGTTTGGTAATAGCAATTGCAATTATAGTCATGATCTGGTTAAGCTTGTGATCATTTACTGTCATTCTCCAAGATTCATCTGTCTTCTACACAGGCCAAATAGAAAAGTTGAATAGGAATATGGTGGGAATCACCATTTCCTTTTCTTTGAAGTCCTGGATAGTGGCACTAATCTCTGCAATCTCTCCAGGAATGCTTTTAGTTTACTATTTTCCTAGATAGAGGCAGTTCTTTCTAATGGCTTCCCCTTGACATTTCCCGTCATAATTGTTCTTACTTCACAAGTCAGGGAACCTGTGTGGGGATTTTTCCAGCCACTAAGGATTTAAAGTCCAATTACACATTATTATACTAACAAAATAATCACAGGGTGGGTTTAGAAATCCACTGTGAGATGGATCTAAGCTAAAACTCCTTTGATCACCTGACTCCACAGGCTCCTACTCTGACTGGTGGGCCACAGTGGCTTTTGGGTTTCCTAGAATTAGTGTCAGTTCAGAACCAGTGCCCAGTAATTCCCGTAATGTTTGAATATTTGTTTTTCCCCAATGTATCGTTAGCTCCTAAATGTTCCCAATAAGTCCCTTTGAGGAAGGCTGTGAAAATCATCATTTTCAGTTAATCTCAGTAGTATACTGGGATTCCTTCTCAAAGGGACCTGGCATCACCTTTATTCAAGGAGTTTTGAGTCTGTAAGCTGGATCAAGTCTGGCAATTGATGGAGGGCCATGACAGATTTTAGGATTTAGGTTAGATTTTTGTTCACTTGATCTAGAACTTTTCTTATACAGATCAGGTAGGAATTTATTAAGCTTCCTATCTATGCCACATCTAAGAACACCATGATCAATTAGTGTGGATCATGTGCCAGAGGTCTGTGTGAGTCAGACTGTTCTAATTGTTGCTTTAACTTTATTACTCATTAAAGTAAATATACTCACCTTACTCTTGGTATTTGAGTGCTGCCATTTGGCCCTTGCCACCCTGGGATCCAATTACTTCCATTCAGTTAGTTTTCCTAATTTAATGGCTGCAATTCTGACTATAAGGTCTGGCCTATAGAGAAGAACAAGAACAGAGTGCTTCAAGAATCTTGGATCTCCCCTTTCAAATTTATTTCTCACAGTATTAATGAAAAGTATGTTTCCTAGACTTACCACTGTGGATGAATAAGTCTTATATAAAAACCCCACTCTAACATTTCAATCTTCCTAAGTTTTTGAATTTCTTTTTCTATATCAAGCCAATACATATCCAGCATTTTCAGTTCACTCACTCTGGGCTGGAATTGGTCCATGTTTCAGCTGACCAGTCAAACAAACTACCTGAGCCTTTCTAACTCCCAAACTGCAACATTAAATGCAGAATATGCTTACTGAGTCTGTGTCAATAAATTAAACCCAATACAACTTTATGCTCCTTTTCCACACCCTTAGTCTCCATTTCCACAACTGTTCCTTGGATTTCTGTCTGTATGAATTAGAAAACTGAATTAGTTCTTTGGGAGTTTAATGCACTTCCTTGTGAATAACACATTGCACCTCACCTTTAAAGACCTGCTGGGCCTTGAATCTGTTTATAGGTCTAGAAGCACAGCATTGTCTTGCATGGCAACTGCTGGGAGGGGGCATTAGAGAGCATTAAAGTTTTCTCATGCAATGCAAGGTTAATCCTCTCAGACAAGGTGGAAAAGCTGACACCACTATGGGTGGAGAGGCCACTAACACCGGGGGTGAGAATGCCACTGTGACTGGGGATAGGGAGGTCACTTCCACTGGGATTAGGGAGGCAAATTCTGCTAGGCATGGGTGGGAAGGTTAATGCTGTTGGGGGTGGAGGAACCACTTTCACTGGGGTGGAAAGGCCTTTCATACTGGTAAATAAGACTCATCAGAATTTGGGGGCTCAGTATCCCCAGCTTCATCATGGTTTTCCCAAACAGCCCCATCCCAGCTTATAGGATCCCATTCTTTTTCAGTCGATGCCCTCATTTTAGCAGCAGACACTCTCAGAGGCTGGGAGTTGAATTTGTATTGTAATTCACCTAGTTATAGGATGAGGTCCTGGGTTTGATTTTCAGGAGTTTCATCCCTGCAGCTATAGGAAATAAAGGTCTTCTTCAGAGCATACGTGAGATTCACTCTTCCATCATGTAGGAGGCTTTTGAGCTGGGTATTTGAATCCCTGAGCTCATCTTTTTCTTTTGCCGCTTTTCCTAGGGACACTAGGAACAGCCAACTATTATATTTATTATTATTCCAAAAATGTTTGAAAGCCTGTACAGAATTATCTAGCTCCTTGCTTCTTACATTAATAAGCCATTCTTATGGGTGGTTTATAAGTGGTTGATTAAGAGTATCCAATGCAGATATTTTGTATATCTCTATAAACAGTTCACGTCATGAACTATCACTGCTCTCTTACTAGTAGAAAGAGAGTCCTTGGTGTCTTTAAATCTAATCAGATTAGAGAGCCAATTCTAGAAGACTCAGGATCAGGTCAGAAAACTTATTCTTAATTTTTTTTTTCCTTTAGAGCCACTCTTGCTACCAAAATCTGTATTAGTAAGAGTTCTCCAGAGAAACAAAACCAGTAGATAGCCTCAATATATATGAGAAAATGCCTCATGGATTATGGAAGTTGAGAAGTCCCACAGTCTGCAGTTTCCAAGCTGTTAGAGACTCAGGAAAGCAAATGTTGTAATTCAGTACTGAGAGCTAGGGGAGCAAAGGCTGTCAATCCCAGTCTGAGGGAGGGAGAAGATGAGATATTTTGTCTCTAGCTCATGCAGTGAAGCAGAACAAAAAAGGGGCAAATTTGTCTTTCTTCTGCTTTTTGTTCTATTCAGACCCTCAACGGATTGGATGATGGCCAACCACGGTGGAGAGGGCCATCTACTTTACTGGGTTCATTGATTGATGCTAATCTCATCCGGAAACACCATCACAGATATACTCAGAAACAATTTTTAATCTGGGCAATCTGTAGCACTCTGTGGCCCACTCAAAGTGACACATAAAATTAACCATCACACTCAGCAAACAAAGATGACACAGACCAAATATTTATTGAAGGTCAAGAACAGAAAACTGAGTAGATAGAAACAGAAATCAAATAGAAATGCATTAGGAGTGTGAGGAAAGCAGACTGAGACAACTAACCTTTTACTTTAGTATCTTGTGTTCATGATTTTGCTTGGTATATTGCATTAATCTCAGCTGGGCACAGTCCATTTTCCAACTCTTAGTATACCTGGCTGTTTTGAAAAAAATTGATATGAGCTGTTTTGAGTAAACTTTTATGTCTTATAACCTGTTGAATACATAGTAGAAAAAAAAACAACCCTAGATTTTGTCAAGCAGCCGTGTGTCATAGCATTAACTGGAATTTTATTAGCCATATGTTGTTGGAAAATTAGTGTAATGAGTTAATATTAATATCTCTCCTTTAAGAACTTGTAAAAATGTGATATAATGTAAGTAAATAACCTAACACATAAGAGGAGTTCAATAAATGGAAGCCAGTGTTTAGTAGACACTGTGCTCCACTTCTCATCTCTCCTCAATGACTGAAGAATTTTTCCCCCTCCTTGATGTACTGACAAATGACAAGTTTGTCAATCTCGGTTGTCAATCATGTCCAGAAACTGCACCTGGCTGGAGAATCACCACATCTAAAGTCACACTCCTTCCCAGAGGCCTACTGTATGATATTCCCCAGCCATGCAAGTGTATATAAGCCCAGCTCTGTCACCCCAACTTGTAGCAATTCTACAGGGCCACTCCAGCATCTCCTGCAGAGACTGCAGGGTCCTTGCCGTGACTATACTGCAGCGCAGCCATTCTATCTGCCCGGTCCTGCTTGTACTCTCTACCCCAAATACCAATCCTGGCATCAATCCTGCATAAAATTTCTGCCTCAAAATCTGCTTCCAAGACAAACTGAAACAACACACTATACAACTCACATGCTTCAATAAATGTTGAGATATACCAACCTGTATTTCTTGTTGTCAGACTTAAAGTTTTCCCCCTCCTTTTATAGAGTTGACTCTGTGGTAGATGTTTTGCTAGGTAACGAAATTTAGAAAACTATGATCTAAACTTTTAAAATAATTGGTTACTCTAAAATGTCATTTGTCAGCCTAGGAATAAAGATACTATTCAGTTTCCTTAGTCCCCTTGTATGCTTCTCATTGGCCACCAAGGCACATGTACAGCATCGTCCCTTCTCAGTGATGGACTCAGGCACTCTTCCCACCTGTATGATTTTTCTGGTTCCCTGATTTCACAATTACCAGTCTTATTTTATATTTATTGCTAACGACACATTGATGGTTTTTTAAATTTAGTTTAATTTTTAAATTTTTTGCTTGTTTTTATTCCTAGGTTATGGAGAGGCACAGTCATTAGAAGTGAAGTAAAGGACAGTCCCGAGTCTGGAAGTCAGAAATTATAGAATGGGATTCTTCACTTTCTAGTTATATGGCTTTGGAAAAATCACTTTACTGAAGGCTGTTACTATATGAATTGACAATTATGTGAGACACACGGTTGTGGGAAATGAGATGTGAAATCTTTCTGTTAAGTAGACATGTACAAAGTGGAAATCACGGTAGGAAGGAAGATGGTGAGTATATTAGTCTCAGAATTCCTAGGGTTTAAAGCACGGCTGTGTGGACTCCCGAAGATTCTATTTGTAACAGATTCTGATGAGCAGTAGCATAGGAGAGTAGAGACTACATCTGTGAAGAGAGCCTGGATCGATTCAACCTCAGCCACTCACACAGCCAACAAGCCTAGTGCCAAGAGGAGCAGCAGCCAGTGCAATGAGGAGGGAAGATGCTGTCAGCCAAGTTGCAGCTGGAACGTGTGCACTGTTGCCACCACAGGCAGAGGAGTCACCCAGGGACCCAGTAAGTCAGGGCTCTGTTACCGATGCCTGTACCCAAGTCTTCCATGAAAACTTAGGTGACCAAATAATTATATAAATTTATTAATTATTCAACAAAATTTTGTTGAGATCCTACAGTGCACAGGCACTGAGCTAGATAGAGGTTATACAGTGATGGCAAAAACAAACATGGACTTGTTTTCATGAGATTTTCCCTCCCAAGGTGGGGGGAGAATTGTACTTATTTTTCTGTTTTTTACCTTCCTTGTATTGGATGGGACTATTTATCCTAGAGGCGGTGATGGGGAATCTCTCTGCAGAGGGCTGATGACATTCTGACTGACTTGAAAGAAAAACAGGTTTTTATGCCATGATTTTTTTCTTTTCCCATTTCTAAAATGCCCCTATTTCTCCAGAGCTAACAGGGTTAATGGAAAATGGGCTACATTCGGCGTGTGAAAGCAGCAACATTCATTCAAACTATCCTCATCTCAGCTGAGATTCCAATTTTTATTGGTTTTCCTTTCATGTCTTACTAATTGTCAATTGAACTTACATAGAACATCGATTCATGTTTATTTTATTCAAATTTATTTAGGAAATAATTAATATGGTATTCTCCATATTTTTAGGATTCTGGATTCGATTCTCTTTCTTCACATGACTATAATGTGTGGGTTGAATATTTTTGAAAAGAGAGGTGAGAATCTTTTAATCTCAGTCTCCCTGAAACTATCACTTCTCTTTTCAGCTGTTTTTGTTACTTTCTCTCTGATTATTTGAACATTCATTCTCTTTACTTTCTGCCTTCTGGAAATTGAGATTTTCTGTCTATGCAATGGCCTACCTAATATACTCTTGATTCAAGAATATGCTCCCCTAAAATTTCTTCAGTAACTGTTTAGGAAAGAGACTATTATTATTTTGATACCAGCCATAGCAATATTATTTCCCTTTCTTTCCCTCTCCATTATCTTATCCTGCCAGAAAAACAAAGTAAAGCAAAACAAAAACAAAAAATAAAAAAATAAAACCCTACTGCCCACTGGATAGCCTAGGAACCTTTAGAATAGAGGATTTACTTCAAATTACATCACTCTACGACAGGATTCACATTTATGCTGCGAGCGCAATTGTTGTAAACAGCTCTAGAGAAAAATTATTTAAAAGTACTTGTTAGTAGTATTACCCATTGCTGAGTTAGTTAGAAGGTATAGTCATTATGTATGTGGATGCCTAAATATATTATAGACAAAAGGTTGTTTTAACTGCAATTATGTATATGTACACAGACACACACACACACACACACACACACACACACACACACACAGACTGAATATTTGTGTCTCCTAAAATTCAGATGTTAAAGTCCTAACTCCCAGTATGGCTGTATTTGGAGATGGGGTCTTTAAGGAAGTAATTAGGATTAAATGAGGTCAGAGGGATAGAGTCCTAATCTAATAGAACTAATGTCCTTATAAGAAGAGGCAACAGAGGGTCTTCCCCCTAACCCCTCTGTGCACAAAGAAGCAGTCATGTGAGCACACAGGGAGATTGGCAGCCATTTAGAAGGCCAAAAAGAGGCCTCTGAATAAAAGTGACCTTGCCAAAACATTGATCTTGGATTTCCCTGCCTCTAGAATTATAAGAAATAACTTTTTGTGTTTAAGCCACCCAGACCGTGGTATTTTGTTATGGTAGCCTGCTATAAAATGAATGTTGGCGTATACTCAAAATTCATATGTTGAAGCCCAAATCCCCAAGGTGATAGTATTTGCAGGTGGAGACTACTTTAGGAGATAATTAATACATGAGGATAGAACCCCCATTAATGGGATTAGTGCCCTTAGAAGAAGAGACGTGGGAGAGAGGCCCCCTCTCTGCTCTTCCCATATGAGGATACAGTGAGAAGATAATCTGCAAATCAGGAAGTCAGCCCTCACCAGAAAACAGATTTGCTGGCACCTTGATCTTGGACTTCTCAGTTTCCAGAACTCTGAGAAATGAACATTTGCTATTTAAGCCATGCAGTTTATGTCATATGTGTTATAGCAGGCCAAACTGACTAATACACAGCGCAAATGGACTAATAGAATATACATATGTACACACACACATGTGCATACACATACACACAATCATATACAGATACATACCCATAATATATCTAGAATCCTCAAACGCTCAAAATGCTATATTTCAAAGTATAACAACAAAAAGCAGATCCCCCTTCCTTACACTCCTCCACCCTGTTTCCTTATCCAGAGACAATGACCAATCCCATGTCTTTTACATTCTGAGGTACACTTTTTCTTTTTTCATTGTTTATACTATAAAATTAAGTGATATCAATCAGTATTTTCAGAGCAATACCAAATTCCAAGGAAGAGATTCAATAGAAAGTCCCTTAGAGTAACATGGATGAAAGTGACAAATTTCTTTGCACAATAAAATAAAGGTCACAAAAGTCAGTGTGTTATATGCACATTGTTATATGCACAGAGGAATTATGGACCCATTATTTAATTAAGTTCATTGTCATATATATTTTGAAACAGTTTCAGAGAAATTCCACTGAAGTTAGTAAGTGTCAAAATTAGCTTGGAGCGAAGATTCTGAATACCTTTTCTCAAGCCCAAAGGCAGGACCAGTAAACACTTGGTTATCTTTAGAAGACATGTGGAATGTATGTTATATAGTAAAAGGACAGTAAAATCATCTATGTTTAGTTTTAGAATGTAATCAATCAGTGACCAACCAAGAATGTCCAAGTTTTTATACACAAAAGTATTCCATTGTGCTTTGGTCTAGAAATCTATTTTTCTCAGGAAGCACCTGGCAAGATTAACATAATTAGTTGACAAAAAGCCTTATGTTTCTCAGAGTAAATCCCCAATAATATAAGTTAATTATACTATTCCCTCCCCCCATTAACAAATCCTCTAAAATAAAATGTAAGATGTTGAAGAGAGGCACAATAGAAGAAGCCTGGGAACAGAAAGTGATGTTAAGGAAATTCTGGTCCTCCTCAGCTGTAAACTTCAGTTTATTTAATGTCAAGTAGTACTGTGTCAGTTTCTGCACAAAGAAGAGTCAGTTCTTGTCAGTCCATTTAGCAGAAGGGACATTATTAAACAAATTACAATTTGTTATTTATAATTACAGTAAATTGATGTGAAGAAGGAAGCAGAACAGGGACATTTTGAACCATAAGACCAGGGTTCTAGGCCAGGATTAGGAAAATGCTCCTCTCCTGTCATGGAAACACTCTCTCTGTTTACCAGAAAGTTGGTCTGAGGCTGGAACTTGGACACAGCCACTCTGGACCTGGTTGTATGTCCAGAGCGATGGTATGGGGACTCATGAGTAAAGAAGACACACTCCTTATTTACAGTTAAATAGATAAATGGACCTGGGAGTTCAGTAGTCATTTTCCTGTGAATACAAAAATGAAAATAGTAGAGATCTTAATTTTATAGACACTTCACTTAATAATTGAATTGAAATCCTATATGAGTGTGCCAAATTCTTTATAGCACTGTACTAACAAAAAATTAAAAATGTGAGTATAATATAACTAAATGAAAGGCAGGTCAAACAAACGAACAAACCCCAGGATAAGATCTCGTTCACCCTGGGTTCCAGTCATGGCAGCACTGACTTGAACAGCTGTGGATCCCTGAACAAGGTCTTTAATCCTTCCGTGTCTGCATTCCTCCATCTGTGAGAGTGGCGTGCTCCCACCTGTCCGCATCTAATTTGGTAATCTTAAGTGGCTCCTACAGTCTGATAGAGTCAATTTCCTCACGCTAGGATGTGGTGCATGAAGTTGTTTCGTTTGGTATTTTAAGGTTTAATAGTTTGAATACTTTGGCAACTTAATCTTAAAAGTTTAAAAATGTATTCTGCTTGTTCTCAATTCACTAAAAATGAGTATTAAAAATTCAATCACTAAATTTATCAATTTGGGATTATTTCTTCTTCTTTTGTACTCAACCTCTCCCCTTTCAGGAGGGAATCTATAAACTCATTACAGATTTTTACAGATCAATTGGACACTTCAATTCAAGAAGCAAAACCATTCACTAAAATAGATAATTATATTTGCATAGCATTTAAAAGTCAGTTAAGGAATATCTTTACATACCTTATTTTTGATGAATATGTCTATATATGTATAAATTTGTATATATTTACATAGGAACATATATTAACGTTGATGAATACTTACATATATGTATGTACATGTATAATTACATATATACTTTTTAATTACACAAAATTTTACAAAGGAAGAACTAATACTTCCAGATTAATTTAAAATACATCCAAACTATCATAATATCATATATCATAATATCTGCTTGCTAAAAGCAAAAAATTCCTACCTCATCTCAGACATCCTAGTCTAAGAATTGACCTGTTACACTTAGGAAATAAATAGCTGTGTGGTGATTGCTGTCTAGGAAAAATATAAGAATAATACTTGTGTAACAGAAGTTACAAAATCAGTTATCCTGAACATTATTAAATTAAAATGCCACATTTATGGAACTCTGTATTTTTCAAGAGGAACTGACAAAAGCCCTGAAATGAAAAAAAAAAAAAGGTGAATTTTTTTCTTTTGATGAAAACTATGACAGAACAATGAATTAAATCAGTGTGGGTCATAGTGTGATTCGATTTTCATGCTTTATTGGTGGAAAATCTTCTTGAAATCCAGCAAATCATTATTAGGTTTGATGTTGCAGACTTTAAAATGCCCTGCACTTAGAAAAGCATAGCTTTAGAAGAAAGAGAAAAAAATACATACATATATCATACCTCAGTAACTCTTGCATATTTATCAGTGGCAAATTTAAAATTGCAGACTGAAGTTTTCTTTAACCTAACATCTGCATAGCACATAAAAGTACTTTGGAAAAGCATGCAAATTATGATTTGTCCTAAGAAAAGCATATTTCAGAATGTAAATATTCATAGAAAAGATAGAGTCATTTATCTTTACTACTCTCCAAAAACTAGTAGAGTAGAAGATATTCAAATGTTATATTATGGACTCTCTTCAGTGGTCGTAAACATAGAAAACATATGGAAAATGGGAATAAAATCAATATTTTTGTTTCTTTAGTGATAAGGAGAAAAGATTGTTTTAAACAAAAATTTTCAAGATTTCTGTATACATATTTTTTTCTTGTAATGAAAATTGTTAAACATCAAAATTATATACCAAAGGAAATTTCAGATACATTCTTCAAAGACTTTCATTTATTCAACATAAACACATGGACCTGGAGGTAATATATTGATTAAAAAAGATTAAGGATCTACTTTCTCCTAGATTTTAGCCCTTTCTACCTGATAAGATATAAAAATTAACTGGTGAAGATAAAAGATCATATGGACACACCTATTAGAATGGCTAAAATTCAAAACATTGACAACACCAAGTACTGGAGAGAATATGGAACAACACAAACTCTTACTTATTGCTAGTGGAAATGCAAAATAATGCACTTACTTTGAAAGACAATTTGATGGTTTCTTACAAATTTAAACATACACTCACACAAAACCCAGCAATTGCACTGTCTGGTGTTTTACTCAAGTGAGTGAAAACGTATATCTACACAAAAATTTGTACATGGATGTTTATGGCAGCTTTATTTAAATTGACAGTATTGGAAACAACCAAGATGGCATCACCGAGTGAATGGATAAACAATCTGTGGTACATCCATATAATGGAATATTATTCAGCCATAAAAAAGAGTTTTCAAGCCAGAAAAAGACATGGAAGTGCCATAAATACATAGTGCTGTATGAAAGAAGCCAGTCTGAAAAGGCTACAGACTGTATGATTCCAACTACATTACATTCTAGGAAAGGCAAAATTATGAAGACGGTAAAAATATCAATAGATGCCAGAGTGCCAGGAAGAAGGTGAGAAGGATGACTAGGTGATGCATAGGTGATTTTTAAGGCAGAGAACGATTCGGTATGATATTGTAATAATGGATGTCATTATGCATTTGTCAAAATGCATAGAACGTACAACACAAAAAGTAAACCCTAGTGTAAATTATGGACTTTAGCTAATAATAATGTATCAATATTGGCTTATCAATTGTAACAAATGTACCACATTAATGCAGGATGTTATTAATGGTAGAAACTTCTGGAGAAGCCTGATATGGGAAACTTCATTCTGCTCAATTTTTCCATAAACTTAAAACTGCTCAAAAAATAGTCTATTAATTGAGAAGTATAATAATCTTATATTATTATATCCACTTTCACTTTTATTGTAGTTACACATCAGCCTATCAGTTTACCAACTTCCTCTCATTTTCATAGGTCTCAGAAGAAACAAACCCCGTGGATGCCTTGATCTTAGACTTCTGACTTCCAAACTGTAACACAATAAACTTCAGTTGTGTAAGCCACTCAGTTTGCAGTTTTTTGGTTACATCAGCTCTAGGAAACCAAAGTACTCAGTGGTGTCACAATTTTATCCAACAATAATAACAACTAACATGCATCAAATGCTCGAAACACTCCAAATTCTGTGTGGGTGGGTGTTGAGGGTGTTATCTTATTAAAATTCTGTTATGACAAAAAGAGGTAATTTTTTTCTCCTCATTTTAGAGATTGAGGAAACTGAGCAACCAGAAGTTACTGGCCCAGGGACTCACAGCTAGTATGTGTTCTCCAGGATCCCAGGGTCTGCACTACTTTTTTTTTTTTTTAACAGCTTTATTGATATATAACTCATGTGCACTCATTTAAAATGTCCATTTTCACGTTTTTAATATATTCTTAGAGTTAGGCAACCATCTAACAATAAAATTTTAGAACTTTTTTTATTTCCACACACAAAAAAACTGAACCCATTAAAAGTCACTTCTCATTTCCTTCCACACTTTCAACCCTTCTCTGGCAACCACTTATGTACTTTCTGTCTCTATATAT
>CAUYRT010013783.1:0-35104 GCA_963574885.1 Lepilemur ruficaudatus
TAAGGTAAGGGAGGGGCTTCTCATAACTCTATACAAATATTCAACAATTTTTTAAAGACTCTTGAGAAATCTCTGCATGAACTAAGAACTTTATGACAAAAGTTGTTAGATTTTTAGAATCCAAAAAAATGAATTCATATCTAACTGGGACCAGTCCACAATGGATTTCACTTTAAATTTGTTAAACAAGTCTTGTCACTTGGCAGAGTTCTTACACATCTGCTGCGTCTCCTACCTCCCCAGTAATCTAGGGAGGTGCAGAAAAGTAACCCCAACAGTAACAACGTGTTGCATTTATTTAGTGCTTTGTGGATTTCAAACATGCTTTCTCATCTATTTTCTCTTTGAAATCTGTCAAAAGTTGGCAGGAAAATAGTTTTAACTTTGGTTCAGTTTCTTTCAGCAAATATGATGAAGCTTGAAGCGGGGGTGCAGGGTGTGGAAGCACATATGAACTATAGCCCATGCCCAAGAGCAGCAGCAGTAGCAATGACAAATGTGACAGTAACAGCCACTGCTGTTGAATGTGTCAGACATTCTCCTGAGTGCTTTACTGCTGAGGTCGTTTCTTGGTGCCTTATTTTCATGAAGTGCACGTGCTGGCTGGTGGTCCAAGGAGTGTCAGCTAACCATGGATCAGTCACATCTGTTCACATGTAATTCTGTCCATGAGACAAAAACCTGGTCAATTTTCCTTGATCTCACTCTCTCCCTCACTCTCCAATCCAATATGAATTTTATCACTGTAGTCAAATTGATTTTACAAGCTAAGAATCTCCGCATTCATGTCTGTTCTTTCATATAACCTTCATACAGCCCTTTCTTATCCCATTTTACAGAAAAGCAAACTGAAATACAGAGGTTTAATAACTTGCCCAAGTCCACATGGCCAGTAAGTGACGGGGCTTGGATTTGAACATAAATCCAAGTCCAAATCTACTTTATCTGTCTTCAGAGTCCAAGTTCTTGATAACAGCTACCATTAGTTGAGTGCTTATCACCTTTCTGGCACTGTGCTATGGGCTCTTGCCTGCATGATCTCATTTAATCTTCCTGATACAACTTTACGCTAGTACTTTAGGTTGGGTAGGTACTATTGTTATCCCACTTTTATAAATGAGAAAATAGAGGCTCAGAGAGGTTATGGAACTTGCCCAAGGACACATTGCTCATGAGTGAGTTGACCCAAGCAATTTGATTCCAGATTTCAAGCTATTGCTCAGTATATTAAAATGCTTCCCAAAATCTGGATTCAGAAAAGTTAAAAGATTTGTCAAGGAACATAGGTCAGGTAAGTACAGGACCAGGGCCAAGACCTAGCTCTTCACATGGAATTATATTTGAGGGACGCAGTGGTCTTAGCCCTTTTTCCTGTACAGAACAATTATGCCCTCACCTCAAAGGCACTCACCTCTGACATCACCCCAACCCTGTGTGAGTCCCTTCCACTGCATCTAGGGCCCTTCAGCGATTCCCCGATGCTGTGTCTACACCTTCTCCGTGGCTACCACTGTCTAGGGTAGGGAGCGAGCCTCCACCTCCCCCCACACAAACAGCCTCCAGTCCCTAAACTGACCTGCTGTCTGCTGCAGTTCAGACAAACTGATTACTGTACAGTCTGGGCTGCTAATAACCAAGGGAACCCCCCAAAATTCACCCAGTGCCATTGTGACTTCCTACCTTTTGAAACCAGACATCTCAAACTAGTAGGAACCACAGTCCCAGACAAATCCTACCCATTCCCCCACTGATAAATTTTACTCTATTGGCTGTAATGCATTTCTTCCAGATGTTTTAAGTTAAGATTGGGAAAGCTGTGTTTTTACTGGATTGAATCACAGCACTTGGCTGACATTTTTTGGCCCTTCATGCACTCCTTAGATTTATCAGTTAACTGCAGACACTTTGAGAGAATAATACAGTGTGTGTTTATTATGACAAACTTTGTTAGTGTGTCTTTGTGGTCAGACATTCATGGGTGTTTCCTTTATCGATCCCTAGTTAGGTATTAGAATTGGTTCAAAAAATTTGGTTCAAACTCAGGAACTTACATGGGTGAAAATTTCATGTCTGTGTTTGGGGAATGGGAACAGGATCGGTCCAATAGCTCTTTTTTTTTTATTCTTGGGCTGTTTTTAAATCTTTAGCTGTGGATGATAAAAATGATTTATTAGGAGATGTTAAATGTCTGAGGAATTGTATTTAAAACATCAAAAAATAGCTTTGTGTTGTTTTAATGCCACCATTTAATAAGGTTCTCCCTCTGGGTTAATTTTCTTTCTTTGAATGTGGCCTATTTGGAGACTTGTGCCTGTGGACAAGTGGAAGGGGGTGGCTTCCTCCCTCAATCACAACAACCACTGAAGTGCCCCATCAGGCAGGAAGAGCACAATGGCAGCAAATTGAGGACAGGTCGGGGGGGTGGTTGGGAATGACAGACATGGGCAGTCTGGATGAGTCACTCACTGTGCACCAGGATCCTAGCAAGCCCCAGACCTACATGCGTAAGAGATCAGAGAGACTAGATCAACCATAGGGAAAGAGAAGCTGGAGAAGCCAGCAGGGAAACACGGGTGCCCAGGATATATCCTTGGGGTCCCTGTTCCCAAGTCAGACTGACAGCGAAAGGAAAGCAGGAGCTCGGTGTTGACTCCAGGTGCCCGGAACAAGACGTGTGAGGACCACTGACTAACAGACGGGCCAGGGATGTGGGAGTCTGGATGTTCCCTTCCTGCCACAGTCAAGATAGGTTCAGGGACTATCAAGGAAGTGAGGCTACATTTATGTTTGGGGGAGTGGAGGATGGAACGGGGAGGCTGGGTAAGCCAGAGGCCGAGGAAATAAAGCAAAAGCTGAAGGAACAAGTTACTTCCAACTATGAGGGCAGGAGGAAGCTGAATATAAATAGAAGAATCAAAGTACAAAAATGTCATGAAATAGTATATAATGAAGGTAAAATCTGAATTTTAGAATTATCTAAAGAGGAAATGCTACTTTTTATGACTTTTAGGTGTGTAGAGTTACCTAAAATACACAGTTGTAAGAGAACCTATTTCAGTTAATAAATTGCAATGTTTTGGCATCTGTATATCAGATAAAGATCTTCTTAAGCATGTTTGTTCATTTCCTTTCACAATGCTTCTCTATAAGGATGCCCGGATTTCTCTCTGGAATGGGTAAATATTATCTCTTCTGAGAAACTGGTTTGTTTTTATTCCACAGATTGAAAAGTTCATAAATACTGTCTGTCATTTCCATTGGCTACTAGAATGCTTGGAACTAAGTCCACTCCTAGCAAGGAAATAAGCTCCTCAAAGCATTTTTCTCTATGCTGTTCTCACTCCTTGCATCATCTTTCCCTTATTTTCCCTTTAATCTGTCCCCCTATTTTAATTTATTGTATCTTTTATTTGATTATATCTTATAGTGTATGTATAACTTCAGCTGGAACAAAGAAGCACATATAAATAAATATATCAATGCAAATAAATGGGTGTTTCCCAATGCTCCCACTTCTTCCATGAGGCCCTTCCCAGTGTACCTGCCCCAGTGATCTCCCAGTGAACTCAGAAGATCCTACCATCTGCCCCTGTACCCTTGAACCTATGACGTATGACCAGCCATTGTCATTTATCATTTCAAGTTTACATCCTATTTCCATAACTATGTTAAACCTCTATGAAACTAGGACTGGCATATCCTATGCTCAATAAATATCTGCCAACAGAACAAATGAATGAATAATTCTGTGGCTTTTAGGACACCCAACAGCATCTATTAATAGCACAATCTGGCTCATTAAATGTTTGGCACTGATGACAGTAGTAAAGATGTTACCCTCCCTCTCACCTCCCCAGTGCAGTCTAATGTCCTTGAACCTTCCTATCTCTATCTCAATAGCTAAAAGCAAAACCCTAATTCTCTCTTTGAACAAAATAAATTGTGCATTGACTTTTTTATTTCCTGTCCTCCTAGATTTTGAAGAAGTCCTGCATTGAAATTCTAGCAGCTGAACCATCCACCATATGTGCAGGAGGTAAATTGAAATTAAATGCTAATTGCTTTCATGCAATTGATAATATTTTGAATTCATATCACACGTTTATTTCCTTTGTGGAGGGGTAGGGGAGAGGAGCAGGAAGAGGGAGGGTGGAAAGAGGAGTAGAATGGCTACCTAAATTTGTTTCTGGAAAAAAAGAAAAGAAAGAAGCACATATCAGTTGTTTAAAAGTTTGAAAAAGTCTGTGCAAATTCTCTCCTTTCCTGGGACCTAATTACAAGGGAAGTGTGGAATTATTGGATTCCCATATCAATGCTGAATACTGAATCACCATCAACACCCTGCGTCTGGGTGGAAATGGAGTCACCTTTCTTCCCCATGACAGACTTGCAGATGTAAGATGATCACAGTGATCACAAGCCACCCCTAAAATGTTCAGATATTGAAGCATTTAGGTGGTCTGGCCTTTCTGTACAATTTATACACTGATCTTAATTGTCTAATCTACCAGTCTGCACACAATGCTGGTGGACAGCTCCCAGTAGAGAGCCATTATATAATAATTTTGTTATTAATACAAAAAATCTCTGTGCAAAGAATCAGCCTTCTTTGCGTCATGATATTTTCTCCAACTGATCAACATTGGGGTCTTGCTCTTATTTTGTATTGTCACCAACTGCCTAAAACTCAAACATACTGGCTCTTCTCGTATAATTCCTAACACGTTTCCCATCACTCTTCTTTCATTCATTTAAAAAGTATCATTAAGCACCTACTGCGTGCCAGGCACTATGTGAAGTGCTGGAGATACAAGAAGAATAAACTCTCTGCATGAGTCCAGAAACTTGCATCTTTCACTGTTCATATCACCTTTGTAGCCTCCCAAAATATCAAGCGCCAGTTATTAGTTTACCAACAGAAAATGTGTCATACAACCCTGATAAGATAGTAAGCATTGAAGGAAGAACTTTCAGGCCTTTTCCGACACTATATATTTCAATGTTTATGGCATATTTCATTGGTGAAAGGAGAGAATTCCTTGAGGGTTTTGTCCTAGTTTCTTGGCTATGTTTTAGAACAGCTGAAAGACTTTCATGGAGCGAGATGCACTGAATAATCTGTGCCAACAGCAAAACATTAAGTGTATGTGTAAATATACAAAGTTGTTAGCAATACTTGGTGACTGGCTATTCAGAGATATGTGTTTCCCAAAGAAAGACAATCAAAAAAGATTACCTACTGGCCTTTAAATAAATTGCTATGTGGCAACACAAATGACAGGGGTAAATGCGGTTGCCACAGTAGATCCAGAAGAATCTCTGTAAGAAAAAGAATTCAGAAATTGTACTTTTGCAAGTTTGCCAAAAATATGTAACCACATGACCACAATGCCTGGACCTTGTGAGGGGCCTGCACAGGGAGGAGCATCAGTTAGGCTTCATTAGCTTCAAGGTAAATCCACCTCTGTGCTTTCTGCACTTCAGGTGGAGTAAATGAGTGGAATATCTAGATTCATTACATCTTGTGTGGTGTTTATAAGTATGATACATTTTTAATAGCTCCCTAATTTTAAAATAGTTAGAAAACAAGGGAGTTCCTTAATTGTGCAATTACCCCATTCATGAAGAAAATCCAGACTTTCAGTTTAGCAATCCTCTGTGCATGTTGCAACCTTAGAATGAATCAGAAAGCCTCAATACAATGAACACAATTACTGTGAATTCACTAGCATAATCAATTCCCCTCTCTAGGCTTCTTGAGGACAGAAAAGGCGCCTTATTACTCTCCACTTCCCACTGCCTAGCAGAGTATCTGGCACTTAATAGGTGGTCAATAAATGTTGACTGAATGTCTTGATACATGTATTCCTTCAAAAAATAATGTCACTGATTTTGGCCTATCTGACCCTTTTTAACTTCTTTCACCTCACCATAACAAGTTAAAATCATACCTTTGAACTATCTAATTAAAACAAAGCAAAATTAAAAATTAACGGCCAAAGATGGAACAATGCAAAAATAAAAATATAAATCTCAACCACTTGGACTATAGCAAAATGCCTTCCTAAATAATTCTAGACTGAAAAAGTAAACCAAAGTCTTCCTCACATACAAGGTGTTCAAGGCAATTGAAACACCACATATGTAAACTAAATGAATATGGCCAGGAAATACCAGGGTCCCCAAGATCCGATCCTATCATAGATTTTAAAGTGTTTCTTATTAAATGAAAAGGAAAAATAAAGAATTAAGTAAAAGATATTTTTTAAAAGCTAAAGAAAATGCAAGAAAAGAAGACAAAAATGCATTAATAAATTTAAACAAATTAAAAGAATTCAACTGATAAACTATTCTAAGGGCTGTTTCTTTGGTAGAGATAGATAAACCTGATAAATCCAATCTAAGGGATCTTTTTTATATATTCTTAAATTCTCTGACTTGTGTGCAATATTACGTATTTTATAAAGAAATAATAGTTTTCTGTATCAGAACAAACTGTCCAATTCTTTTTTCTTTATTTCTTATAAAGAAAAAAATTAACACAAGGTGCAATGATAGAAACTAGGCCTAGGTTTTGAAAGAGGCAAGCTGCCACGTCTCTTGAATTAGAATCATAAGAGTTATAACATGCTGATCACAGAATAACATTACTGAGAAGAAAATGAAACGTCCAGAAGATAGCCTTACATCAAAATTCTTCCATGAATTTCCTGGAAGGTCTATTGTTGACAATTCTCTGGGGTAAGCCTGGCTTTCATGAAGTGTGGGAACCCATTTCATCGTCCACACTACAAATGCCTGTCAGATAGAGATAGGCATAGGCCCTCTGTGATTTTCACTGGGCTACTTCAAGGATCCAGGGATTTTCCAGGGATTTATGTGAAAGTGCTTTGAAAAGTATAAACTGTTTTACAAAACAAGATGCATTATTGTCATAAGCATCATTTTAATAAGAATTAAAAGACAATATTAGAATCACGACGCTGATACCATCATATCTAGATGAGAAAAGCATGCCTGTACGTTTCTCCACTGCAAGAAAACTGAGGAGGACATAGAGTTCAGAGTATCTACAAAATGATCAATTAACTCAATGTGATTGAGGGAGATGTAATCAAGGAGATAACTGAATGTTCACATTTCTAAATGGGCTTGGTGGGACCAAGCCCTAGACAGATTTGTGAAGAAGGTAGAACTTGCTTTTGTCAAAAACTTTTCCTTGGCCAGGCGCAGTGGCTCACGCCTGTAATCCTAGCACTCTGGGAAGCCTAGGCGAGTGGATCGTTTGAGCTCAGGAGTTCGAGACCAGCCTGAGCAAGAACGAGACCCCGTCTCTACCAACAACAGAAAAAATTAGCCGGGCATGCTGGTGTGTACCTATAGTCCCAGCTACTCAGGAGGCTGAGGCAGGAGGATCACTTGAGCGCAGGAGTTTGTGGTTGTTGTGAGCTAGGCTGATGCCATGGCACTCTAGCCTGGGCAACAGAGTGAGACTCTGTCTCAAAAAAAAAAAACCTTTTCCTCTCAGCCCCCTCCCCTCATTCTGTGAATTCCTTCCCTTCTTTGGCCCCCAGAACAGCCCCTGCTATGGAGCCGCACCCAGGCCTGTCCTGCCCAAGATACTCTATGCATGATTGCATTCCCCTAAGACAGTGATCTCAGCTGGCTTTTACCACCAACTCAACACCAGCCATGGTTCTGACAGCAAACAGCTCTGAGCGAGGCAGTGAGATAATGCACTAGGTGGACAATAAAACCCAGCACAGGCCTTTGCATGCTGGGCTGCACATAACAAGGTGAAATTTAATAGAACTAATATAAAGTGTTGAACTTGGGTGCAAACAGCCAGTTTCACATACAATCAGGTCTAGGGACACCTGACACTTCACGCAGCTCAAGCAGGGGGCAGCGAGAGGACAAACATAGCCATCTTGGCAGCCAATGAAAAAGCCTCCAACAAAAAAGATGGTGATGTAATCTTATACTGCGTCAATAGCCATCCAATGTCTAAGACAAGAGAGCTAATAGTCCTAGTATTCCATGTCGGACCATGGTTTCCTGTCCCACATTTTCAGAATAACATTGACAGAAGCATGTCCATAGGAGAAAAGCTGATGGATCTGGGAACTATAGTAATAATTCATTCACAGATTCTTTCTTTCTTTCTTTTTCTTCCTTCCTGGCTTGCTTTTTTCCCCCTTCCTTTCCTCTTTCTTTCTTCTTTTCTACCTTCCATCTTTCTTTTCATCAATTCTCAGTGTCTTCTATGTACCAAGCAATGGTACGATATGAGCAATAGATATGAGTACAAAGATGCATAGGGCTTGCTCCCAACCCCTCATGAAACTCACAGCCTGCTCTGGGGGGAGATAGCCATATGTTCAAATAAATTACAAAAGCATGCAGTAAGCACTATAGCAGAGGTCTTCCCAAAGTGCAGGGAGAGCACTAATGAGATTCTTGTGGAATGAGGTAAGACTGAAGTAACCACAGAGACTGAGACAAAGAATTGGGATACTCACAAGAGCATCTGCAGAAATTTGGAAGATTCCCATGCAGAAAGGAATTAGAAGGCTTATTATGTATAGCTTCAAAAGACCACCGTGGAGAGGTTAGGAAGGAATTCAGGGAGGGAGAGTTTGGCTTAACATATGCAACTTTTATAACTAAAACTTTCCAGCAATGGAGTGTCTGATCTGCGCTCTCCACCCATAGAATTATGTGAGCAGTGGCACAATGGCCGTCTGTAACCAGATGCTATCTGGAGAAAACCTCCTTTGAGTCTTCTTACAACTTTAGGTTTATAAAGACTTAATTCAATTTCCACTAAGGTATTAATGACTGATTTTTTAAAAATAACTGAAGAAATAAATACTTCTGGAACTATTTTGCATTTTAACAGGAGATCTTAATGGAAAAAGGGAGTGGAGAGAATATTTAATCTGCTGTGATCAAAAAGAATTCAGTCAGTGTCATGGGTGAAACTATCTGGGGAGAGGGAGCCTTCACAGAACTCCTCCACTCTCAGAGGTTATAAACTGCAGCCTACTGGGCGTATCTGATCTGCACATATGTTCTTAAATTTATTGCTAGCATTTAAAAATCTGATTTCACCTAAAAATTTGGGTTTTCACTTTGTCTTGAAAAGTCAGAACTGATAGCACTGGACCTGTATTTATTACAAGCTGATGATTACTGGGGACTGAATAACTTCTTTAAAAGAAGCATATACTCTTTCCAGTTCACCATACTCCTCACCACTCTTTTTTGTCATCCCAGTACTCAGGCTAAGCACATGATTGCCATTTAGCATTGTGCTTATGTCGCTATATTTACAGTCCCTGTTCTAAAACACGTAGGAAGTCACCTGCTGTGTGGAGAGCCTTTATGGCAACTTTGACATTACCTGCATTTAAATAACTGCTTTCCTTCCAATAAAGACTCTTTTTGAAGGTACCTAACTAAAAATGTTTGCAGATGAGCCTCTGTGTAATTAGGAAAATTGACCCACCATTAATTTGGCACTGCCTAATTTAGCTTCTCTCTGGGAAATGCACCCTGTGCCTGAGCACAATCTTCCTCTGGTCCCACTCAGTTGGCTTCAGACTTGTGTAATTCACAATGTGCTATGTAAGCAAGTAGTCCAGGAAGGAACTAATTGGAATCAACTGTGCAACTTGCGAACTACTCTACATTTTAAGTTCTTGTCCTCCAGAACCAGAAGTAAGTTATAATTAGTTCCTCACATTGTCACTGCAGAAGCAGTTTATTATTCCTATTGTGTTTCCTACTGTTTCTGATAAAACTGGGTGAGTTAGCACAAAAGGAAGGTAGTTTTAGGCTTCACGGTCACCACTTGGAAATTAGATGCTTAAAACTGACACATTCAGGCAACATCAAATAGTGATTTCATTTCTCTCACTTTTCATTGTTTTTCAAAGCATTCATGCCTGGCCATTGGACACTTCTTCTGAATGCATTGTCTCATTCTCTGCTTGATCTTTCCTTTCATTTAAAGATATTTCTATTTGGAGGAAGAACTCTGCAAACACGGTTGATGGAAATGTAAAACAGCGCCACACTTTGATAAAACAGTTTTGGCAGCTGCCTAAAAAATTATACATCTACCATATGACCCAGCCATTCTATTCCTAGGTGTTTACCCAAGAGAAAAAAAAAAATCTATGTCCAGACAAAGATTTGTGCACACATGTTCCTATCATTCTCTATTTGTAATAGCCAAAAACTGTAAACAATTCAAATGTTCATCAACAGGTGAATGGATAAACAAATTTTGGGTTATCCATACAGTGGAATAATATGCAGCAATAAAAAACAATATACTATGCATAAATCTCAAACTAATTGTGGGTGAGTCCTAAAATAATTATGCTGAGTAAAAGAAGCCAGGCAAAAAAATTGGACTTATTGTATGATCCCATTTACATAAAATTCTAGAAAATGCAAACTAATATACAGTTACAGAGAGCAGATCAGTGGTTGTGTGGGAGTGGAGGTGGGGAGGGGCAGGAGGAGAGATTACAAAGCTGCACAAGGAAACTTTTGGGGGTGATGGATATGTTCACTGTCTTGACTGTGGTATTGTCTCATGATTGTGTACGTATGTCAAAACTTACCAACTTGTACACTTTATGTATAAGTTATTGTATGTCACTTATACCTCACTAAAGCAGTTATAAATTAATAGCTATAAGAAAAAAACTTCTGTAATAATTTGTGCATCAGAAAGCACTTGTAATACATCAGTCTCTGTATTATAGATGTTACGTGCCACATTAAGCATCCAATAAGGGAGCAAATTCAAACTCACTCACAAGATGAAATACCTTTAATAATAATTTGGCACAAAAGTCTTGGGTAACCAGAGCAAGAAGAGAATACACAGGTCACAGATGTTCTCATTTTCAGATACAGTGAATGACAGGCACTCTTTGTTGAGGTCATCTCAAAACTATGTGTTCCACATTTCCAAAAACACAAAAGGAATAGAAAACAGAAAAGCAAAGAAATAAAAGAGAGAACAGAATGGACCAAGGTTATCAAACTACTCACTGACTTTACTTTTTTCTTCTTTTTTTTAATTGAACTATAATTCACATACTATAAAACTCACCCTTTTGAAAAGTACAATTCAGTTGTTTTCAATATATAACAAAATTGTACAACCATAACCACTATCTAATTCCAGAATATTTTCATCACCCCAAGAAGAAACCCTGTACCCATTAAGCAGTTACTCTGCATTTCCCCCTCCCTCCAGCCCTGGCAGCTACTAATCTACTTTCTGTCTCTGTGGATTTGCTAATCTGGACATTTCATATAAATGGAATCATGCAACACATGATCTTTTGTGTCTGACTTCTTTCATTTAGAAAATGTTTCTCCAAAGTTCATCCATGTTGTGTATAGCATGTATCAGAAGTTGATTTCTTTTTATGACTGAATAATATTCCATTGTGTGCACTTTTTGGCTATTAAGAATAATGCTACTATGAACATTCATGCACAAGTTTTTGTGTGGATGTATGTTTTCAATTCTCTTGGGTATATGTCTAGGAGTGGAATTTTGGGGTCACATGGTGACTGTGTTTAACTTTTTGAGGAACTGCCAATGTATTCTTCGAAGAGGCTGCTCCATTCTACATTCCCACCAGAAATGTGTGTGGGTTATAATTTCTTCACCAACAGTTGCTGTTGTCCATCTCTTTTATTGTAGCCAGTCTAGTCGGTATGAAGTAATATCTCAGTGTGGTTTTGATTTGCATGTTCCTAATGACCAATGATGTTGAGCATCTTTTCATTCATTGACCTTACTAAGCCTAAGAAAATAAACAGGATTAGACCTGACTAAACCTGATTAAACCATCACCTTGTCCTCCCCCTTATTCCCTTCCTATGCCCTAATATGTTATTTATTCATTCATTCAATGAGCTTATACTGAGGCCGACTCAGTCTTGGGTTAGGCAAAGCCAAGCATTCAAAAGAAATATTTAATAGAAATACTGGCCTCTGCCATCAGGAAGCTTTAATTGTAATTGGGAATAAAAGTGGCAAAAGAATCATAATGAATATATACCTTAAAGATACTGTAAAGGATATGTATCTTAAAAGATTACACCAAAGACCCTTTGCAGGTGGATACTTCCCCCTTAAAGCCCTACAGTCCCTAGGCACTTGTAGAAGCTGTAACCAAGATGCAAGTTGCCTAAAAACATTTAGCTGTGCATATTTTGAAAGGTGAGTTCAGGGCTTTGTAGGTATAATAAATGTCCTATTTCTAGTGTGCCCTGGTTTTCACTTGCTGGCAGATTTATTTGACAGGGTTTTGTTATATAACATTTATGTGTAAACAGCTGACATTCCAGGCAGGCTGCTGGGTCAGATGTTTGGGCTCTTCAAACTCAATGTGTGCACAAACACAGAAACTGCACCAGGTAGGGTGGGCACTCACCTCCATCCTGATATGCTTCCTGGAATAGCATTTCCTCCATCTTCTCCTCAGGCTGAGGGGGTTAAATGGTTTGGTTTCCACTCTTGCCACGTCATAGATTCCTGCTGTCTTTCTTCCTAAACTCCCTGAGGTTGGGCCAAGCAGACACGTGGGCAGCCTCTTTTATAGAGGATTTAGCAACCGAACTGGTAATGTTAGAACATGGTGTTAGAGAGGAGAGTTTGGCACGTGGCCTGCATTTCCAGAGTCTTCTCTCCCTCTGCTGATCTTTGAGAAAACAAGAGAAGTAGGCACAGCAATGAGGGCGAAAACATTTGGAATCAGCAAAAACATCAAACGGCAAATTTCTGTATGTCTGGCATTCAAACTGGGAACAGAAATAAGTTTCTAGAGGCTTAACTGAGCAAATAAGATATCATAAGCTTCTTCCACAATGCTTGACACTTAATAAAATACTGGTTGAACCAACTGAGTGATCAATCACATGCCTGGCAGACATTTAAAAAAACTGTTAAGACCATCTTTCTAAACTTAGCAATCATGTATATGCGTCAACACATATATATAAATTCTTAATAGTCATAGGACTTATGGTCCTGATAAACCATGTGCCCCATGACCATAATGAAGATAGTTCAAAACTAATGCATTGCACCATTGGATATGAGTCCCAGTTTTGCTGCTTACTAATTACATCATTTGGGCAAGTCATTTAAAATGTCAAAATTTCCTTTTCCTTATTGCTAAGGTTACTTATACTTCTAAAAAGCAGACTGTTCTATTTGGTACTCCTGGTGGCACATGTAGTGCCTCTGGGTTCTTCTACTTAGATTCCAGTTTCCTGATTCACAGCCAGGCCAGCTTCACTTTTCTGCAAAATGGGCAAACCTGCCTAAAACGAAAATAAAATAAAGTAAGCCTTAAAAAAATCACAACCCAACTTCTAAATTACTCATCTGTCCTAGGACGTGAGTATCCATTTTAGCATGCTGGGAAAGAGGATACTGGCTGAATCCTAAGGGCGTGGCATTTGGTGCCTGGCAGACCTGGGTTCTGGTTCTGATTCTGACAGGTTGCTAGCTGCGTGACCGTGGGCAAATAACTTAACTTCTCTAAGATCAGTTTGCTCATCTGTACCTCCCTGGGGTGTGGTTGTGGTGAGGTTTAAATGACGTCGGGCATGTACATGGTTTAGCACGGGGCCTGGCACACATCAGTTATTATTATCGTGTCAAGCATGACCTCTAAATTAGTTTCCTTGGAATGAAGGTGACATTTGCTCATGACATTGATTAAACTTTGAAACAGTCCCATATGCTAGTTCTCTAATTCCATTCTTCCCTCAACAGAAAGTCTCCATTTGGGTAGCAATTTACAGTTTAGGATCCACATTCACAAATACTGCATTCTTCCTCTGGCTTTTAGTCTGTTTCTCTTTTTATATGCCATATAGCATTATCCCAAGCCCCAACTTTTATACACAAAAGGATAATAAAATGGAAAGAAAGTGGAACATTGGCTATTAGATGCCCTCAAACTTAAACAAATATTCCAAAACATTTAACTAATGAATTATTGGGTTTTTTTCCCCTTTGGTAGGGCTATTGTAAAGGATAGCTGTTTTTATTTTATAAAAATTTTATTCACGTGTATTCATCGCATGTACATTATGCTGATGTAAAATTAATATACAAGCTTGCCAGATATATACATATATATTACCTCTTCTGTTCAGAGAGAAGGGAATACTACCTTGAAGGGCCAGCGTCAGTTCGAGTAGGTAATGCTTGACACCAACCACTGACAAGCAAGACTTTGATTTGTTATTAGATGCAATTATCCCTGTGTAAACCTGCATACCACTACTATGTGCCCAGCAGAGATAGGCATGCCATAGCAGTATCAAATAACTCCCAACCAAAAGGAATGTTTTTCTAGTTGGGGAAGAAAAGACAAAAGAACAACACCAGACAGTGCATAATTACATGCTGCATTGTTCAGCACAGGCTGTAAATGCCTAAGTCAATGGTTTTCCAAAAATTTAGGCACCCTAATCTCTAAGGAAACCCTTTCAGAGGAGTCCATTATGTAAAATAGGCAGAATTGAGTTTATGGAGGAGGAAGTGGGGAGCCCCTCCTCTGGGGCACCTACTGGCAGCCCAGATCATGGTTTTAAAGACTGCCTGGACTTCAAAAATGGGTAAGATTTGCATGGACAGAGATGAGGGAAAAGGGCATTCCAGGTGGGAGGACCAGCAAGTGCAAAGGTAAGGAGGTTGAAATTCAAACTAAGAAGGAACATGCCTTTTTCATGAATATCCAGTGAGAATGAGTTGGCAAATGGTAAAAGGAACCCACGTGGTTGCTCTTGGTTTCCAACCTGAACTCATTTTGTAATGTTTTAAGCCTGGTAAAATAGTTAGCAAATTCTGTAAATTAGGGCAGACAGGAATCTTAAGGTTAATGGTCAAGTAATGTGTCCTGTCATTATCCTTTATTTCAGAGTCATTTCAAGTTGTCGTGAGAGGAAATGGCTTCCGACACGCCCGCAACGTGGACAGGGTCCTCTGCAGCTTCAAGATTAATGACTCCGTCACACTCAGTAAGTCCTTGCAGAGTCTGTGGGTGTCTTCATCCTGCTTCAGGGAAAGGAGTTCCCTGCCCCATCCCCCAACAAGGCCGCACGCATGAAACCGGCAGAGAAGAGTCTTCCCTGCTGGAAGGAAAGGCCTCCAGCAAGGGCATAGCTAACCCCTGCAGTACCTTGGTTCCTGGGGGCCACAGCCCCATGGGTGCCCGGCTTGGTGTGTCCCCCACAGCCTACACAGCCACGAGCCGCAGCCCTGCGCCAGCCCTCAGGGCACAGCGGGGCATTCGTGTCCTCATCCCCAGCGTTGACTAAGTGGTTCACTGTCAGGTGGCAGTGCTGGCGCTGGTTAGTCAGGGCTGGTGACACTTGAGGTTCCTTAACAAAGTATTGAGGACTCTCAAAGGTAAAAGTGAAAAGAGATGGTCTAAATTTATGAATCCTGCATAAACCCAAAACCAAACTATTGGAGTTGCATGTGTAGATTCTGCAGCTCTGTTCAGTCTGCATGATTCTTTGCTTGGAGTAGCCAAGAAACTCTCATCATGGTGAATACCTTACATGAAATACGGGAATGTGGGAGTAAAACTAAATGCATGTCATGAGAAAAATGGATTGTCATAACATTGGCACCTTCAGAGACATTCGTAACAGTCAAGTTCGTAATTCAAAGACATGTGTGATTCATGTGGTTGACCAAGAGAGAGGGGGAAGATGATTATGGAAGGACAGATGCCAGGAGCCATGGTTATTATTTGCATCTGGCATCCATGACAAAGACAATTATTGATTCCACATCTGCAGTGATAAACTACAGTCATAATATCCTGCATTTTCCATTGTGCTATGTACTTTCTAAACGCTTCACATCTTTTTGCTACAACAGCCCTGAGAGGTAGAAAGAGCAAGGAGGAGGGCAGGACACGCATTTATTGACTAACCACTCACTAGTTTCATCCTCCCAATAGCCCTTTGAAGGATTTCATCCTGTTTTTAAAGAAGAAGAATTGAGGGGGTGCCAGAGCCAGCCGGCGACGTGAGGCACTTGGAGTTGGGGGTGAGGATAAGAAAAAAAGAGACAAAACACAGATGGGAACGGGAGGACGGAGCCTGTAAAGACTGCCGTGCCGTGTTTATTTAGAGGCTTTATTTATATAGAAGAAACAGAACTGGTTTAGAACTCCTGACCTTGAGCGATCCACTCGCCTCGTCCTCCCAGAGTGCTTGGATTACAGGCGTGAGCCCCCACGCCCGGCCTCTAGAAGAAACAGAACTGAAAGCCCACATACCACATTCTCTTTAGCTATCATTGTCATAAGACCTTTGTTTAGTCAAGCCTGCAGGTAATCATCTTCTAGTATCTACTTCCTCCAGCCCAGGATCTTAGGGCAGGACTTTCTGGAATCTGTGAGGCTGTTTTTCGTCTTAAGAACAACTTTTCTGCTTCCTCAATCTTGAGACAAAGGACATTCCATTGCTTATTAACTATTCTACTTATTCAAGCCTATACTATGGAAGGCTTAGTGCACTCCAGATGGGAGAGCTATGCCTAGGGGCAGTTGCTATGTCACTAAGGACCCCAGTATTCTGGGCAGCAAGCACATCCCCGAAGACTACTGTTTTCAGGACAACTCCCCACAAGGGGTATGCCTTTTTTCCTCCTTGACATTTTAAAACCCAGTTGAATATTTAAACAGACACATGCAGTAGCTTCCTCACAAACATCTGGAATTTCTGGCTTTGGAATAATTCCAAACATTGGAAGTATTCAGTTAGTTTTCTTAATATTTGGAAATGCTCTCACATACCCAAAAAGTACATGCTACTTGAAAACATTTTAAAATATCTCTGAGTAGTCACAGTGTAAAAGTTGGACGTGTGCTTCCTTTTTTCCCCCCTTTTAATTGTGATGTCACTTAAGACCATCTTCCCTCTCTCTTTAACCAGAATTCCAAGTCTAAGATCAGAAACTTCTGAGGGTTTAACTCAAAGACATTAATGCCTTCCAAAGAAGATTTCCCAGATAAGTGAGCATAAGACCCAACCTTTCTTAAGTTAAATGGATGGGGAGAGAGATAACCTACCCTGCCATTGCTTGAAAGGTTAAACAAGATGCTGTGTTAAGATGAAATGCAAATTTATTATGGATTTGTAGAGTGGCATTTTGAAGACCTGTTTTTCAGCTTCTCCATGAAATTTTATTTCATAGGAAACCAGCCCATCCTCTTTCTCCCTCATCTCTTCCTTTCCTATTGCATTCTTGCAAACACAGGCACAGACTCGCCACCTCATTCCTATTCAAAAAGCAATAAAAGATGTTGCGGCAGGGATTTGGCTTATACCACACACCTAGCTGTGCTTCCAACGCAGTGCTAACCGCTTGGAGAAGACAAAGGCAGTGAATTGATCACATTATATACCGCAAGCAACACCAAAACTCAAACATGCAGTTATTAAAAAATAGTCAAACTGAGGGAGAAAATTAAAGTTTGAGGAAAACACTTGGCCTTCATTTATTAAATCGCCTGTTTATTTTCATTCAGTAAATAATATGAACAAGAACCTGTAGAGGAAGAAAAGATAAAATGAATTTTCAAATGGAGCATATTCGCATCTACATTTTTTTATCTACCTTATGAACATCACAGTCTCTATTGATTCCTCCCTGTAAAATAAAATACATTTAGATTTCTTTACTTTTCCCATTTTCCTTCTCCATCTCCATACCCCAGGTTTTAAAATGTTATCTATTTCATTTTTATATATTTCTTTTTAAAGATTTTTTTTCCTAAAAGTGGCATTTCATTTTGTAACAGAAAGAGAATATAAGCACTGTTATTAGTTAGAAAAAGACTAATTGGATGCCTAGTAATTAACTAAGGCTTTTGTGGCTCCAGCCAGTCTAAACATGATATAGGCCTCAGGGTCTTCAACAAATACAGTTGCAAAGTATATGAAGCAAAAACTGTTAAAAGCACACATTGAAAAATTATATTTGTAGTAGGAGATATTAACTTGATTTTCCAAGTTTTTGAATAAACTTATTAATAAAAAAATTAAAGATATAGAGCATATATGTTATGCCTTTTTAAATGACTGAACAGCCTTGCAGATTTATCATGCCAAGACACAAATAAAAATGCCAACATATTAATTCCAAAAAGTAGAAATTGTTTAGATGTATTCTTAGATAATAAATATAACCAGAAAATTAAAATCATAGGTTAATATTAATACCTACTTCTCTCCCACTTTTCTTGCCTTTGCTTAAAAATAAAAGCAACTAATCAACCACTTAGAAATCTAAGACACTTTCTGGATACTTGGCCAACACAATAGATTCGGAAAATCTGGATAAAATATGATTTAAAAAATTATAACATGTGGCTTCATTCAAAGGAAAGAAGGGGAAATCCCCAACTACAGGAAATAAGAAGGAAATAAAAAGCTAAGCAGGAAGCACAGCCATGGGGGCTCCAGGCCTGGGAGCTTTGATCCAATGTTAATGCAGATACAGGACACCTGGTCTCAGGCCTGTGCGAGGCATCAGGCAAGAGCAGAGCCCCTGCAGAAGTCAGGCTCCAGAGGGCTGCACCGTACATTAAATGGGGCAAGGAAGCAGCCAGAGGAACCAAATCTACAGGTGTAATGATGTTATACCACTCACGTGATCCAGTAGCATCAAGTCAAGAAACTAACCCCAAAATGTGTCGGTGACTGTCCTGATCCTTGTGGCCCTGCAGAAGCTGTGTATATCCACCCCGTGGGAGCCTTCCACACAGGCCACACCCACAGCACTCCTGCAGCAAACAAGCCCCTCAACAAGCCCCAACAAGATGGGCTCATAGCACAAAATGACAAACCATATCAACGTGGGTGAAAGAAACAGGAGAACAAACAAGAAAAGAAGATCAGAGAACAAATTTGAAAGAGATTGTTATAGACTAAACACATTTAAAATGTGTAAAGAGATCAAAAAGATCATAGGGAAGAACACTCAACAAAGGCAGATTTGCAGAAGACCTGAGTGTAAATTCTGTATTTGAAAAATTTATTTATTCACTGAAATACAACTTCATGAATGAATTGAACAATGTGATCAGATACAGATGAAGATGAAATGCATAAATTAGAAGGGAGATAAGAGGAAATCTCACCCACCAACCAAAGCACCAGACCCAGATTTTTTCACCCAAGTGTCACCAAATTTTAAGGGACAGATACATACATACTGTATTTGATACATACTGTTCCAGGGAAAAGAAATAAAGAAAAAGCTTTTTAATTCATTTTATGGCAATAATATAATCTTAGGGTTTTTTAAAAAACTGGGCAAGGGCACTAGAAATAGAGAATATTTGAGATCAAGCCCACTGATGACAGACATCTAATAAAATACTGGCAAGCAAAATCTAATAATGTATTTAAAAATAGGGAAAATTTGTGTCTCACATAGCAAAATGTACTGATGCCAAAAATGTATTAAAATTCATTAGCCATTCCTAATTATTTAAAAAAAAAAAACTTTTAGAAAACTAGAATTAGGATAAGACTTCTTTAACATAATAAAAATATACCTAGATATTTGAACTCAAAACTCAACATGATTCTAATAATAAATCATTATTTAGAAGAATTCACTTTTAAAGTTCAGAAGAAAAAAGCAGGACAAGCCATTTCACCACTGTTATTTAACATTGATCTGAAAGTTCTAGCAGCACTGTCCAATTGAACTTTCTGTGACAATAGGAATGTCTAACATGCTAGCCACAAGCCACACGTGGCTGTTGGGCACTTGAAATATGGCTATTGTGATTGAGGAACTGAATTTGTAATTTCTTTTAATTGTTATTAACTTAATTGTAAATAGCCACATGTGGCTGGTGACTACCATATTGGACAATGCCATGAGCATTACAGTAACACAAGAAAACTGATGAGAGATACAAATACAGGAAACGGGGCCAAGCATCATTACTCTGAAATAATGGTTATGTCTTCCTGGAAAACTACAGAGTCAGCAGAACTACTATAAGAGGGGTATTAAGCTGGACGATTTAGAAGTAAATATCTTGCTTATACAATCAGTAGCTTTGCCAGAGTTCAGCAACGATCCATTAGAAAACATCACAGGAAAAATACAGCAACAACAAATAAAATCTAGTAAGAACTAATTTGACCAAATTTGTAAAGATATATATGAAGGAAATTATTACAAAACTTGGTGAGGGATACAAAGCCGGTGTGAAGAGATGGGGAGACATAGACTCATGACATAGTACAGGCTCTGAAACCAGACACCAAGGAAAAGAATCCTGGCTCTGTCGTATCCAGCTAGTGACCATGGCAAGCCATTTAATATCTCCATGCCTCCGTTTCTCTACTTGTAAAGTGAATATGGCTATAATAGCAACTAAAAAAAGCAGTTTGTACAGTTCCCAAACAAATGTATCAGACTATTGTTGAACCAATAGTATTGCCATTTAAAAGTTATTCCATCTGTCCAATGTTTGCTAGCGGTTAAAAAATAAAAAGCAGTTACTAATTCCTCCAAAAAAAATAAAAATTAAAAATCAATGCAGTTGTTTGCAAAGACTATAGTTTCAACAGAACTTGTGTCGCAGAATAAATAACGCAATTCAAATAATAATAACAATAGCACCTATATCATGGATTGTTATGAGGTTTAAACGTGGCAGGTAGGGCTTAGAACAGGGCCTGATGCAGAGTAAGGAGCCAGTGTTGGCTGCTGGTGTCACTTTATTATTATCATTATCACTATTATTAAATGGAGTGGTAACTGGTTATTGTAAAGACATCAATTGTATTTAAATTAACATTTACAATATTTTTAATACAATCCCAATGAAAATTCCAATGAGACTTTTTAATAAGTTAGCAAAATACTTCTAAAGTTCATATGGAAAAATAAACATATAAGAATAGCCAAGGAAAATGTGGAAACTTGCCCGAGTCGATTTTAAGATGTAAAAACAGCTGCAGTAATTGAAATAATGTATGACTGGTACCACAACACGCAAACTGAGCATTGGAACAAAGTCCATAAACAGAGCCAATCCCTTTCATAAATTTAATATAAAATAAGGTTAACGTTTCAAATCAGTGGGGAAAGAATGTATTATTCAAAAAATGATGTTGAGACAACTGGCTAACAACTTGGAAAAAATTAAATTTGATTTTTATCTCACACCTTACACTAAACAAATTCCAGATGAACCAAAAAATTTAATGTGAGCATGACGCTGTAAAACTTCTAGAAGGAAATAAAAAAAGTTGACGTAATCTTCTAGTAGGAATGGACTTTTTAAGCATGAAGAGTCATACCATGAAGGAAAAATTTGATAGTTTGAGTACATATTTTCAAATTCTTCTGTTATTCCACCCCACAAGAAAGCAAAGGGGAAACAGAAAACTGGAAGAATTACTTATAAGACATATAACAAATATGGGGTCAATAAACTTAGTATAAAGACAGCTCCTAAAATCAGTTTTAAAAAGAAAGTGAACACATCAATGGGTAAAAGATATGAAAAGGAAATTTGTAAAAAAATAGTGATCAATAAGCAGATGGAAAATTCTCAGTGTAACCAAGGAAATGCAAATTGAAACAATCAATTGTCATTTTTACTCTAACTAACAACGATTAAAAAAATACAATGCCCGATATTGGGAAAGATGTAGGAAAACAAATGTTTTCATTCATTATCAGTGAGAGACCATTAAATCTTTTAGAAGGCAATTTTTAAAATGAATCAGCTGCTTTTATGCAGTTTTTACCCAGAATTTCAATTTCAACTTCATCAAAAGGAAATGATTGGGTATGTTTACAAAGACTTGGCTACAAGGATGTTCACTGCAATATTGCTTATGATAGCAAAAGAAAAATAGAAAGAATGAAGGAAGGGAAGGAAGAAGGAAGGAAAAAAAGAAAAACATCTAAATGGTAACAATACAAATGTTTAGCAATAGGTTGTATAAATTATTATACTTTGCCCCTAAATAATTAATAATATTGAAGAATAATTACTGATGTGGGAAAAAGTTAATAATACAGCATCATGTGTCAAAAATAAGTTGCAAAACAGTACATCAATGCTATTTTTTATTTTTAAACACACATTTATATGCAGAGAGAGAGATTTCAAAGATAAACATCAAAATGGTATCAGTGGTCCTCTCCGAACAAGACCACTATTAATTTTTATTTTCATCTTTCCATCCATCTGTGTCTTCTAAGTTTTTTACAATGATATGTGCTATGTAACAAGAAAAGAATCCACAAAAGTTGTTTAAAATTCAGTTACAAAATTCTTGGTCACTATTTAGGCCTAGCATACATTTTAAGTTTAGCATTTGGTTGGTTCTCCAATCACCAGGCTGAACTTGCTGCTAGCCAAGAAAATATCTTGGAAATCTTCACACCAACTTTATTTACTCTGGCTGCATTTCAGTATTCAGTATACTGTGCCAAGAAAAGATCCACTTTCAATTGGAAATCCGTTTGCAGAGAGATTGGGATGCTAAAAAGCACATACTGGGGTATGTGCTGAGAAATTATACGTTTTATGCACAGTAAATAAAAAATTAATGTTTTACTAACATAATAATGAAAAACATGCTAGACTATCCTGGTGTTACATGGAGACATATGAGGTATGACTGTAAACAAAAGAAACTGATTTTTAAAGAATTCTCTAAAATTGGGTTTATAGTTCATGTGAGAAAACAGATTCATGGCTTTGTAGGCATACTATATTTATTTTTTGAAGCAAAATTTTATATCTCAACTTGACCTTCCATCCTATTCACCAGGCATGACTGTGATTTACTTTTGCACACTCTCAAAGGATAAAACTTTGCCCTCTGTGAAGATATTTTCCCAAACAGAACATTAGCCTTGAATCAGGCAGTTCTAAGAGTTCCAAAGAGGGGCTCAGCTTCCCAGGGGAAAAGAGACAACATTCATTTGAATGTAGAAGTTTCAGAGGGTGCCATTTTTAAAAATCAGTCCAGTTATCCAGAAACCGTAACTTCATCTTAGGAAACCCCTGAGCCCCAGGGCTGCTGTGGGCACCCTAAGGAGGTCATTAAAATGTGCCTATGGTGGCAGATGGGGACGCAGGACACAGGGGAGAATGTAAACTTCCCAAACAAAAAAGCCTGTTGTTTCCTTTGTCCTAAGTTAGAGTATTGCATATATTGGTCAAAGGTCCTTAATGCAATCTAGATACATCTCTAGGGATTTGGTATCCTATGAAGATGATGAAATGTCATCTTGTGTAACTCAGAGTGAAGAAACATAAAAAAGCATAAAGTCTTGTGGTTCTTGGTGAGGATGCGCGTCACAAAGACCAGGGAGCTTCATCCAAATGATAGCAGCTACTCACTGCTGAGTACACACCCTGAGCCTGGTGCTGTATGAAGTGCTTTCCTGTATTATTTCGTTTCACCATCACAGCAGCCCAGTGAGGGAAAAATTATTTGTATCCCTGTTTTGCTGACAAACTCAGAGAGATGAAGTGCCCAAGGTCACCTAGATGGTCAGGGATGGAAACAATTTGAACCCAGCCAGTCTGACTCCAAAGGCTTTGGCCCACTTTTCTACACTGCCTCCAAAACGCAGACCCCCAAAGATCCCTGGGCCCATTGACCTCAAATTCCCAGGTGACTGAGGTGTGCCTGATTCAGAGGCACCGGTTTCAACAGATCCCCCTCATTTTGCAAACAGGAAACCTCAGCTTAGAGAGATTTAATTGCTTGCCCAAAGTCATAGAGCACGTTAGTAGGGAAGTTGAGACTTGAACCCAGGATGAAGAAAAAGAGCCCAGACCTGGGAAGGAAGAGCCTCGGGCTTTAGAGTGTCAGTATGTGTAGCTTACTATGTGACCACAGGTAAGACACCTTTCCTGGTTCTGAGGAAAAGTGGCCCCTTTTCCTCAAACCTCAGGTGCTTTTCATGCAACTGGTGGTGTTTCCTCCTTGTTCCTTCTCTGAGATAGAGCTCTGGTCTTGCCCAATAATATTTGAAGTAGCTCCTACAGAAATTGTGTTAGTATGTGTTCCTATCATTCAGGCCCAGACAAAAATATAGACATTAAAATTTACTTCAGTAATCTGAAGCGGCATGGGGTTAAAAGGGGAGTGCCACCAGAAGTAACGATGTAGCAAAGATTTTCATTTGGGAGCAGAGCTTATTCTGGGGGTGAGCTGACAGTCCAAAGTTCGCTGCAGCATCCCCTAGTCAATCTTGATGTTTCCCCCGCTCTACCAAGTGTGCACTTGACTCCAAGTGAAAATCGTGAGCTCCATGTGGACTCTGGCACGCACTGCACATCTTTGAGGCATGGTTGGTGGAGAGGTTTGCTTATGGACCTCCCCAAAAGCTGCCTTCACCCCAGCCCTGCTGTCCTGATGATACAGAAAAGTAGACCCCAAAGCTAGGGTCCTCTTGAAGGCCAAGTGGGTTCTTGGCTTCATACAGGAAAAGAATTCAAGAGTGAGCTGACAGAGTAAAAGCAAAAGCAAGTTTATTAAAAACTTTATTTTCTTATTTTATTAAAGTAAGAAAAGGAAGGTTGCCCCATAGACAGGGAAGCAACTATCTCTCAGAGCAACAGAGAGCAGCACTTTGTGAGTTTTCAGGGTCTTATTTTAAATCTTCTATTCAATTTTATGTTAAGCGGAAGGAGGACTATTCACAAGATTTCTGGAAAAGGGGTGGGGAGTTCCCAGAACCAAGGGAACTCTTCTTTTTAAACCATACAGAGAGACTTCCTGGAGTTGCCATGGTATTTGTAAACTGTCATGGTGCTGGTGGGAGTTTCTTTTAGTATACTAATACATCATAAGCAGGATATAATGAGTACTGAGGGTAACCTGAAGTGGTTTTTTTGTGGCCATCTGGGTTCTAGATAGTTTGGGCCAGTTTCTCCACCAGAAGACCTTGGTTCAGGTCTTATGACTCCGTATTAAGCAGGGCCTGCCAGTTCCCCATCTCACTGGGTGGTGGAAGTTGGCATCCCTTTCTACTTCTGCACCAGGTGGCTGGGCTTTGATGGATGGTGCCCTCCCCCATGCAATACTGATCCTCTGTCATTTCATGGGATGATGGAAGAGAAGGTGGTTAACACAGGGATGGGCCAGAATATTGGGAACCCCAGGCAGGCTAGTAGTCTGTCCTTTCGATCTGATCTTCTTTAAACATTTGTTCCACATCCATTTAGAGAAGTTGGATTCTGCTGAGGGAAAGGAATAACAAGTGGTACTGGTGGATCTCTCCTCCATGCAATTCAGCTCTGGCCCCTAATGTGCATACCACAGTGGCTTAGTGGCCATCCACTGTCACTCAAATGTGTGCCCAGGGTCTCCTTCCCACCTCTCCTCTGAATTTCTGTGTAAATGTGTGTCCTTTAAGAATAGTCAGTATTTGCCATAACCTGTAGCCATGATTGTGTGGAAGGCTTTTGCCATTTTGTAGACTGGCCCCTTCATCCCAGTTCCAAAGGTAAAATCCTTCTAAACCTTGCACAGCTCCAAGAGTTTGTCCATCAGGAGACAAGTACTGTGTGCATGAGTCCTGGATTGCCCTCTACCAAGTAAAAACAAAGCTTTTAAAAATATATTTATTCTTAGCAAATTAAAGCTGTTTTAAGCATACCAGTTATTCTGACCTCAGAATTTCAAAATCTTTTTTAAAAGGCTGGTGCTTTGCTTAGAAGATAATTTTTAAGTTTTATAAATGTCAGCAGTCAAGAATTTTTTGGTGTAGATTTATTGGAAGAGGAGAAAATACTTAGCGAGAGCCTTGAGCCCTATACGCTTCATTTAGTTTTCTTGCAATACCCAAAACTGCCCTATTAACTTCAGATAGAGATAAATGCCAAATACCACAATATTATGTGTAGTATGATCCCAATTATGTAAAAAATAATATGCATAGAAAAAATTCTAAAATAGTATACATTAATAATGTTTATCACCGGGAGTTAGAATTATCAAGGACTTTAATTTCTTTTTCACATACTTCTCTGTATTTCCCAGACGTTTTACACTAAGCACATATTACTTCTGTGATTAATAAAAAAATAACAATAAATATGGCCAGATAATAATTTGCATCCTGAGAATTCAGACTAGCTGTGCTGACAACCAGTTTTTAACATGGGTGTGCCCAGAGCTATGGGGTCACAGCCTTGTGCAGGACTTGGGAGTGTGCAGGCTGCTGGATCCATGCCTGCACTCCTCTGGGATGGACTCATGGTCCCTCACCTTTCACTTCCTCTCCTTCTGGGGCCATGATGTAATTCGATCCTCATGAACACAGTGACCAAGACAGCCCACTTCCTTTCCTTCCAGGACTGCCCTCAGCTCTGAGTCTTGTATTGATATTCATACGTAAGGTGTTCTGACCCTGCAGCCTTCCCACCCCGTCATCTCAGAACCTTGGCAGCAACATAAATCCCATTTCTGGAATGCCCCATTTATGTTATAAAGCTCCACCAAGCAGAATGGTTTGGGTGCTATTTCATCTACCACTAAGAAAACCTGGACCCACCAAAGCCTGCATGGAGGGATTTGTAAAGAAACTCTCTTCCTTACTCCCACCAGGACTTGTCTTCCCATGTCGCTGCAGCTGTTACCCTCTCCCTCTTCTACCCATCACCTTATAAACACCCCTGAACTTTTCTGGACATTACACCAGTACCCTGGGGGCTTTGAACCACCCAGTTATATCTGTAGACCCCACTATAATGAGCTAAAGAAGGATATAAAGCCATGGTAGATGTACCAGGTTTTCTAACCTCAGCACTATTGACATTTGGGGCTAGATAATTCTCTGTTGGGGGTAGGGAGCTGTCCTGTGTATTGTGGGATTTTCAGCTCCGTTCCTGGTCTGTACCCAGTAGATGCCAATATCATTGCTCCCCTAGTTGTGATGATCATTTGTCCCCTGAGGGGTAAAGTCACTCCCATTTGAGAACCACTGCACTATATACATATCCACAGGTCCTATTTAGATAGCAGACTTGCTTCTTGTCCCATGTATATCGTATATCCCTGACACAACCTGTTAGACAAGTTACAAGGGCCACTCAATTGACATACACATTCACACCTTGTGTTTTGCAGGTGCCTCAGACAATGTGCCCAGCAGTGCCCCACCTTAGTAATAAGTTAACATATGTGGAGTCCTTATTAAGTGCTAAACATTTAATAACATCATCACATTAAAATTTACAATAGCCAATGAAATGAATATTATCCCATCTTATAGGTGACAACTCTGAGTTACGAATAGGATAAAAACCCTTGCTTATGATTATATAGCCAGTGAGTGGCAATGCTGTGGTGGGTCTCCAAAGGCCAAGGTCTTTGTCTGCTCATCATTCTCCATCTTACTCCAACCTGCCCCAGAGAATAGGATGGGAAACCAAAAGACATATCCTGGATCCCTATAACTTACAGGAACTGCTGAAACAGTTGGGTCCAGTAGACCCAGGAAACTTTCCTGGAATCTGTTGACCAAGCTCATTCCTTGATTTCATGGCAACTAGCCAATGAGGGCTTCCAAGGAAACCTTGTAACAACTGCAGGCCAGGGAAGGGGTGGGCGGGAGGGGTAGTTAAGGAAAAGGATGATGGCCAGCTTGGTTCTGCCACCTTAAAGGTCCTGGTTTGCTTTGCGATAAGACTCCCTATGTTTGTGAATTATCACTGAGGCAGCCCCAGCGGGGCAGTCAATCAATCACCTCCTTTCTAGCTGGGGCTCCAGCTAGATGCTTTGAATTTCACCAACTTGGAGTCCTACTAAATATGATTTTATTTCAGATTTTTGCACACTATTTTGAAAGTCTAACTTTTTTCAAAGCTGGTTACTTTTGGACACAGTGAGAAGGTAGAAATATCCAGCCTAACTCTACTCTGCCTGCACTCCCTTCTTTTGGAGACACATTCCCAAACCAGCTGATAATAAGCTGCTGAACAGTTATATTTGGCTCTGGGATGTCCTGAAAATGCACCCTTGGCCCAGGGGACATTGGGAGAAACAGCAGGGTGAACTCATTCAGTCCCTAACTTCTGCTGTTTTTCCCACTACCTAATGCAAATGTCACAGTAGGAATGTAAACTCTACTTTGGGGCTTACATCAGTTTTTGGAGGGTTTTAACAAACTCCCCCAGACAAAACTAGGGGTTATTTTTCTTTTCCTTTTTGCCAGAAATAAATATTTATATCAAGGAAACATTGCCAAGACTTGAAAAGCATTTGAATTATTTAATCAGCCCTATAAAAGGACTCACTCTGATTGGTGTTTGAATTGGCTAATAAATTTTAATCCTGGTTTTATCCCAAATCCATTAGACAGTCCCCAAACTGCAAGGAAGAATTCTGGGAACTTCCTTCTTCACCAGTCTGAAAAGGATTAATTACTTTGTCCCAAGGTCAAAACCTGGGAATGTACACATATGAGTGCATGGTTCCAGGACACGGGTTCATTCCAGTTAGAGCACAGCCTTTTAGAAGACACCTGAATACGTCAATTTTAGTCCCCTCTTCTGGAAAGGATGCCTCCACTGGGATCCAGCCTTGCCCGTTGAAAGTCTTGACCATTTGCCTTCAAAGTGGTCAGTGTGAACAACCTCAGCTCCTGGTTTACTTCTGGCTACATTGTGAGTCTAGCTGGGTTTACCTTTGGCAAGTCATATAAACAAAACCTAGATTTGAATTCCAGCTCTGATGCTTGCAAGTGGTACAGCACTCAATTAACCTCTCTGAGCCTCAGTTTCTCAAAGTGTAAATAATAATATCTCTCTCAAGTTTGTGGAAGCATCAAATGAGATCATGGGCATATAGTATTAGACAAAATCAGTATGTGTATGTGTGTGTTTGCCCATAAGCCCATAATGTATATATATATATATATACACACATTATATATATATATATGTATATATGTATATGTATGTGTGTATCCCTATAGTCACACACAAATACACTAAAGCTTTGTATTTTCCTAGGAATTCCTAATGTCTAAAAAGATGTTAATTTAGTAGATCACTATAAACAAACAAACAGACATTTTGAACATTTTAATCTTCAACCCTCTGATTGTGAGCCACATTTTCACGTAGCCTATTTTGGAGGTGTGGATGCCCATGTAATAAAGTGGAATTACATTTACCAAGTGCTTATGAAGTGCCCAGTATCGTGCTGTGTACTTTGATACACTCTTATTTACCCCCTACACAACTCTGTGCAGTGATGTCATCAACACTGTCTAAGGATAGAGAATTTGTCCCTGGTCACACATTAGTAAGAGGAAGCCGTGGCATTTGCCCCTGGATCTGCTTGACTGTCACGTATACTTGGCCCCTCCGTGCCCTCTTACTCAGCTTCAGGGATGCCTAGCTCCCAAGTCTAGGGTGCTTCACAGTTTTACCTAGTGACACTCATTGATCCCTAAATCCTGAGTTAAATCAAGCTCATCAGACTCCTGTAGACAAGTGTTTTGGGTGAACCTATGTTATGGGTATGCACAAGATTCTGAAGTATCTTTGGTAATGGACAAAGAAATTTATAGTTCAAGATTATCTAAAAATTCTGTTTAATGTGTAGTTTCAAACCCCCGCCTCTCCCTAATTTTCTCTCCATTTGCAAACAAGAGCCACGGGGGCCAGGCCGAGCCCCGGCGCTCCATTGCCCGCCGTGCAGTGCTGGTAAGCAGCGCAGTGGCCGCCCAGCGGGTGGACGCGCAGGGGCGTCGGCTGTCCTAGGAGTCGATTACGCCCGTAAACGTCACGACACTGCTGGCGTTGGCACAGGTCGCAGCGAGGCTGGCATGGCCCCCGAGCGAAACATGGCCCAGCCGGGAGCAGCCGAGGAGGGCTTCGTGCCCCGCTTCCCCGGTGGACGTTCCAGGAAGGAGTCAGATGACCTGAGTTATGGAAACCAAATGGCCCTCCTTTGTTTAGAGAGAGAAAGAAAAAAAAGTCACTCATTTTTGTGGTAAAGTGAAAACAGGCTCCAAACCAAACAATTCCTCTCAGAGCAGAAAATGCCAGCTCCGCAGAGCAGGCCCACGGCCTGGGAGGCCGAGAGACTCCGAGGGAAGGAGCCTGTCCTGCAGCCTCTGCAAGACCTCCTCGGTTCCCCCAGCCAGGTTTTCCTCTGCTTTGCTCCAGAAATACCTGGTCTCCCAGGCTGAACAGGAAGATGAAAGGAGGGGGAAAGTGAGAAAAGTCTCCCTGTCCTGGGCCACGCTCCTCCTCACACTGCTTTCCCGCAGGGGTGGAGGCAAGGAGGGAGTTGTTCAGAGGCAGCCGGAAGTGAGGTCGGGCTAGCACAGGAGCCGGGCGGGCAGCCCCGAGTCAGCCGGCCGTGGCGCTGCAGTGCGCTACCTCGGGCGCCGTCTTTGGCGTGACCCAGCTCTTCCCGCAGAATGCAGCCAAGAGTCACGAGGCCTCCTGCGGCCGCTCTGTGGCTGCCCCATGGCTCTGTGGGCTGGCGCTGTGGGCAGGGATCTGCTCTCTCAGGTATTGCTACTGCATGTGCAACAGGGTAAGCCATGGCCGTGGGGGAGTAAATACAGACTGTAGTCAGCCATGCCTGTCCCAAATTCGGTTTGTTCTCTAACACAAGCCTTTCCTGAAATGGAGAGTCTCTTAGCAAGGGAAGAGTAATGCAGTAATGCAGTCCTAGTCTTGGCTTTGCCTCTGACTTGCTATGCAGTCATGGCTCGCTGTCACCTCTCTGGGCCTCCATTTTGCATCTGAAAAATGAGCCTAATGCCTCAGCTCACAAGATTGTCATGAGAAGGAAACGGAATGCACAGCTCTTGTCACAGGTGTTGGTACAACCTGTTGGATAAGCACATGGACTGTGCAGCCAGACTGCCTGGGTGCAGACCCAAGCTCCCCTGGGTAACGTTGGGCAAGTTACTTATCTTTCTATGTCGATTCCTCAAGTTTATAATGAAAGTACTACTGTCCCTTCCTGAAAGCTCTGCTAGGAGGTTACATTTGATTAAGTCGTATACACGAAGAGTTTGAGAGTGCATGCATGAGCCTGGCTGTCAGTTCAGATGCTCCTCAACTTAAACAATGAGGCTACAGCCTGATAAGCCCATCATAAGTTGAAAATATCATCAGTCAAAAACGCATTTAATTCACTTAACCTACAGAACATCAAGCCTACCTTAAATGTGCTCAGAACACTAACATTAACCTACAGTTGGGCAAAATCATCTAACAAAAGCCTGTCTTATAATAAAGGGTTAAATATCTCATGTAATTTATTGAATACCATACTGAAAGTGAAAAACAGAATGGTCGTGTATGGATACTTACCATCAACATACACAGCTGAAACACCTTCATAAAGTTAGAAAATCATGTCTAACCATTGTAAAGTTAGGGACTTGCCTTTATTATCATCTCAGATGGGAAAACATCTTGAAAATAATAATACTCAGTTCAGACACTGCCTGATCCTGCACTATTATCATAGACTTTGTAATTTTATTCAACACACCCTCACCATTCCTGCAACATTCCATAATCTGCCAATGGCAGATTCTAAATATGGGGTTAACCTCCAGTAGTTCCCTATTGTTTTTAGGAAAATCCCAAGAGCTGCACCATGGCCTACAGGGCCTTGGTCATCTGGCTCATTTTGAGCCATTGTCTGTCGCACTCAGATTCAACAACCTACTTGGCCTTCTTCTAGCTCTCAAAAGGTTGGGTTCCTTCCTACCCCAGGACCTTTGCAGTGCTGCCTCTTCTCCTACCCCACATTCTCCTCACCCGACCTTCAGGTTTCAGTTTATATAGCCTTTCCTCAGAGAAGCATCTCCTGGCCTCCCACATGAGCATGGGCCACCCTCCTCCTGTAACTACTAATTTGTGTAATTACTAGCATGTCAGCTCCTTGGGCAAGATGCTTCATCTGTTTTGTGCATTGCAAGCCCTAGCACAGTGCTTGACACATGGTAGACACTCAAAGAGTGTATTTTGTAATAATGTTGAATAATTCTCTCTCCTGCAGCTCCTATAAAATCCGTGAAAGCCAGGACCATGTTTCTCATCTCAAAGCCTGTATCTCTAGCATATAATAGGCCTTCAATAAATATTTGTTGAATGAATGAATGAATGAATGAATGAATGAATGAATGAATACAGAAATGACTTGGAATAACCTCCCTAACTTTTTACCACTTAAAGTTTTCCCTGGACAGCTTCTTCTCCTGATGGGGACACAGTGCTTAGTGCTTAGATGTGTCTTGTGACTCCCATCCTGGGTGGCTCTGCTCCATAAATGCATACCTGAAAGGCACAAGGCTTCCTGATCTCCATCCAGGCAAGCTGTATTCTGTGGTCACGACTTACAAATGTCACAAGAGGCATCAGTTTCACAACAAAGGCCAATAGCAGAATATCATCCTTCAGTAATATATGTATTTCTTTGTATCTTCTTGTTATAGGTATTTGTAGTCACAGCCACAAGTGGGACAAATGTTATTCACCTTGGTTTCACTTACAGGCCCTACCACAGTCTTTTGCAGAATATATACTCAACAAATGTTGAGGCATGAAGGAATGACTATTATATACTCACTGTAATAACTTCTCAGCCCTGCCTCTGGCCCCAGAACTACAATGAAGTTCTTAAGGAGCTTGAGATTAAAACCTCTTAAACTTTTTCATGGTCATCCATTATAACAAGAGCAAGAACCCCCCACCTTCAGAGTCCCCTGTGCTAATCCATCTTCCACAGCCACATCTGCTAAGACCTACAAAATCATCACTTCAGTTGTACTCAGAAACCCGCCAAAGTTCTTTTCATAGCTTATAGAACTTTGTCCAAATCCCTCAGGCTGACTCGAAGAACTTGGGCCAAACTTCTTTCTACACTGATCTTTTAAAATCCTACTTATATTCTTCCCTGGAACATGCCTTTTGTTTGCCTTGCCTTTCCTCATGCCATTCCACTTACCAGGAATGCCTCTTCCCCGTGTCCCCGCCAAAGCACAACTCATGTTCTGCACTTTCCTGTAACCTGACCACGTCGCCCATGTAAAGGAAGCTCCCTGGCTTCTGAAGCCTGATGATATTTTGGTTTAGTCACTTGTTATATTTGTCAGCAAACTTTTCCCACAAATATGGCGTCTCTCTCAAACTAGACTTAAATGTGAAGATCCTTAGGACTGGTCTAATATTTTCCCGTTTCCCCCATGTCCCTGCTCTATCTGGGAGTGCACTCACTATCTGCTCACTGCTTGGCTCAGCTGGCCATACAGCATCAGGAAACTACTATTCGATCAGGAGCCCTTGAGTTCACTGCTGATAGATTTTACTGCTCAAGGGAAGTTTTTATCTCGAAAGGTTTTTTGTTTTTCTGATGTCTCTCTGGACTTAGTTGATATTCTCTAGAAGTCACCAAATTTGAAATTGTAAACTTGCCTCACTCCTCTTAATCCAGTGACTTCCTTCTTGCAGATGAGAAGCCCTTCGCTGTGGAAGATACTTATTTGCTGTGTCCAGCACCTATCTTAAAAGAAGTTGGCATGTAAGTTTTCACCAGCAACTTAACCTCACAGCCAGGGAGGAGAGAGGAGGTAGAGGGGACAAGAGAGAACAAAGTGTCTTTCTCCATTGTCATACTGGAGTCTGTCTCTAGATTGCTCCAGGAAATGATGGGGCCAGTGTTTACAGGGAGCCAGGCCCTGGGATAAGTGTTTACAGAGTCTCTCACTTCATTTTCCCAACTTCCCCATGAACCAGATAGTCCCACAAACCCAACTGTACAGACATGAAGACTGAGGCTGAGAGAATTTGAGTATCTCACCCAAGGTCACACGGCAGCAAGTGGAAGAGTTTGGGCTGAACCCAAGGTCTGGCTGGTTTAATCACAACTTCGCTTCTACAAAGCTCTCACACACATTACCTCGCCCTGTCATCATTATTGCCCTAATAGATGATTATTATCTCCTGCTTAGAGATAAGGAGGCTCACAAAGGCCAAGTGGGCCCACAGCTGGTTCATGGCAAACCAAGACCCCAGACTCAGATCTTCCAACAGCACCTTTGGTGCTCCTTCCTCTGCTGCTCCTCAGAGCATGGGGTGACCAGACAAAGTTCCCTGAACTAATTTATGGGGGAGAATCTTGTGCTATTATAGTAGGTGCTAATGAGATGTGATCAAAATATTCAACAGTATAAAGAGAATTAGCACCCTGAGCAAGAAAAGAAATATGTGGAAAATCAGAAAGGCACTGTTGGTGCAGTGAACAAAAGAAGAAAACAGCCTCTGCAAAATCATGTCTGTAACAGGCTGGAGGTAGAATGGCAGCTTTAAGGAAAAAATGTTAAAGTTGTTCATCTGAATTCTGCTTTCAATCATTTGTTCATACTGTAAGACCTCCAACTCTGGTTGCCTGACATCAGCCTGTGATACTACTGATTCCACGCCAGTGCCCATGCTACAAAAGGCAGCAAAATGTAAGCTCACATTTCAGTGAGTCTCTTATAGATGGGAGGAGGTAGAAGACAAACTAGTGCATCCACTGCTTTGCCTCTGAAAGTTTGCTGGGTAGTAACAAAGCCACCTCCACCAGATCACTGAAAATCCAGATAATGGTGGTGGAATATCAAGTTTATAATTTTCCCAATACATCTTCATTAACTTGGACCATTTTTGAAGAACACTTTGTCCTACGACCATGCAACAAGTAAGTTAAATGGAAGCAGGCTTTGCCCATTCAGTGCCACTTGCTCCAATGCAAGAAGGTCTGTCCTGGCATCTCTCTAAAATGCTAGGGGAGGATGGGCCATAGAGACCATCCTCCACACTTTACAAAGGAGGAAACTCAGACCACCCAGGTGAAGAGACTGCAGTTCCAAGGGTAGTTAAGAACAGAGCCCACATGAGGGGGCGCTGTGGAGGGGTGGGATATGTTTGAAAAGTAGTTGGGAAGCGGAATTAGGGGTCTCAATAGGGGAAAGGAATTCCTCAAAAACTGATTTATGTGA
>CAUYRT010013785.1:0-10326 GCA_963574885.1 Lepilemur ruficaudatus
TTTTTTGAGACAGAGTCTCACTTTGTTGCCTGGGCTAGAGTGCCATGGCATTAGCCTAGCTCACAGCAACCTCAAACTCCTGGGCTGAAGCGATCCTTCTGCCTCAGCCTCCCAAGTAGCTGGGAGTACAGGCATGTGCCACCATGCCCGGCTAATTTTTTTCTATATATATTTAGTTGGCCAGTTAATTTCTTTCTATTATTAGTAGAGACAGGGTCTCGCTCTTGCTCAGGCTGGTTTCGAACTCCTGACCTTGAGCAATCCGCCCGCCTCGGCCTCCCAGAGTGCTAGGATTACAGGCGTGAGCCACCGCGCCTGGCCTTTTTTGGGTTTTTTTGAGATGAGGTATTACTCTCTTGCCCAGGCTGGAGTACAGTAGCACAGTCACAGCTCACTGCAATCTTGAACTCCTTGACTCAAGCAATCCTCTTGCCTCAGCCAACCAAGCAGCTAGGACTACGGACATGCACCACTGTGCCCGGCTAATTTTTTAAAAAATTTCTTTGTAGAGACAGGGTCTGGTTATGTTGCCCTGGCTGGTATCAAACTCCTGGTCTCAAGAGATACTCCTGCCTTGGCCTCCCAAAGTGCTGGGATTATAGGCATGAGCCACTGCACCCAACCTATTTTCTTTTTCTTGCCCTTCTTCGGAAGTTTTACAGATTATTTATTGATTATTCTAAGAATATTAACCTATATTTAATCTAAAATCCAAAATTAATATTCTCCCAACTTCCTTATACTGCAAGAACTTCCAAATGTTTAAACTCTGATAATCTTCCTTAAAGATGATTGTTGTCTGTTACTTAAATTCGACTTTTTATTTAATTCTGTAGATTAAACATTATTATTATTGTTTTGTTTTATTTACTTATGTTTTGAGACAAGATCTCACTCTGTCTCCCCAGGTAGAGTCTAGTGGCATCATCCTAGCTCACTGCAACCTCAAACTCCTGGGCTCAAGTGATGCTCCTGCCACAGTCTGCCAAGTAGCTGGGACTACAGGTGCCCGCACTGATGCCCAGCTAATTTTTAGTAGCGATGAGCTCTTGCTCTTGCTTAGGCTGGTCTTGAACTCCTGAGCTCAAGAGATCCTCCCACCTCAGCCTCCCAGAGTGCTAGGATTACAGGCTGAGCCACTGCGCCTGGCCCAGCTAAATTTTTAAAAAATGTTTTTGTAGAGATGGCATCTAGTTATATTGCCCAGGCTGGTCTTGGACTCCAGGCCTCAGGCGATCCTCCTTCCTTGACCTCCCAAAGCACTGGTATTACAGGCATGAGCTACTGAGCCTATGAGTATTGTTTTATACAGCCAAATGTTTGTTTAGACTTATTTATGTTTATAATTTGTTTTGTTAGGATTCCAACATCTCAGACCTTTCTTTCAAGTTTCCTTCTTCCTAAATTACATACTTTAGAAATTCACTCAGATATCTGTCTTTTCTTTCTCATAGCCTCTAAAATATTTTCTTTGCCTTTGATGTTAATCCAGTTTCATGACAATCTATATAGGTGGTTTTCATTTTATTTGTCCTGCTTTGGATTTGTTGGGCTCCCTTAATCTGAGAATCTGTAATTTTTATCAAGTCTGAGCAATGCTTAGCATTACTTCTTTAAATAATGCCTGTTGACCATTCTCCTTCTGGAACTCTAATTATATGTGCTAAACATTCTTAGCTTTTCTTCTTTATCTCTTAACTTTTCTTTTACATTTTCTATCTCTTTTATGTTTCCATGTTACATCTGGTCATATTCTTTGGATCTGTCTTCCAGTTTGGACTGGTAATTTTCACTTTAGCTTCATTTACCCTGAATTTTAATTTGTCCACTGAGTTTCTGATTTTAATTATTATATGTCCAGTTTCTAGAAATTCCATTAGGTCCCTTTCCAAATCTGCCTGTTCATTGACTAGAGTAGTGTTCCTTAGTCATATTTTTTAAATCCTTTTTGTTTCTTTAAATGCTATCCTGTAGCCAATAATTCCACTATTTTGTGGGTTCTCATGTTTATTATTTCTGCTGACCCCCAGTCAGTGGTTTGCTTCATGTTTTGTGATTTTAATTGTGAATTTATATTCACTGGTACTTTATCTCAAGATGATTTTCATATTTTAGCTAGCATTTTTAGGTGACTTATGTTAAAAAGGTTTTTTCAGGGTAAATTCATGTTGTATTTGCCTTGAATAGGAGCTATGAAATATTTTTGGTTCATTAGGGAAAAACTGGAGAATTAATATTATTAATAATAGCATAATTAGGACTCTGCCTCTTAAAAGAGAAATTTTAGAATTTATCCTTTGCACTACTGCATCAAAACTGACAATCTTTTTGCAACCAAATTGTTTTATGTCTTCAAAACCTGTCATTAACTTTTATGCATTGTGCAATCAGAACCAAATTAGTAGGAAAAAATGGAGACTTTTTTCTTTTGTATTGTTAACTATTATCTTAAACTTTAGGTGCCTGTATGACCATGAAGTATCCCTTTACCTGTCTCTGTAAAATGTTACTAATTTTTGATTAGCAGGTACAAAGTGAATGGATTTGTGCTGTTTTTCTAATTTTGTATTTGCAGTTCACATCCTTAGCTAGAAAAGAAGAAATACATAAGATCTTGTTCATTAAGTCCTTTGTTATTAAAAGATGAAGAACCAAACATAAAGGCAGGACAGATATCTCAGAATTCCATTTTATTTTTTTATTCTCTAAATTCCCTAAGAGTAAGGATTTCTAATATAGTCTGTTCAGTAACCTTATCATAGAAATCATAGTGAAAGATAGATTTGATAGTAGTTTCACATTTTGTTGTAAGAAAATGGTAGGAGATTGAAGTTGTTTCACATCTTTTTAGTCCAGATGTCATCTGATCACCTCAGGTGCCTAGATTTATTTACTTTCCCACATTATTTGAGGGATATGTGTATATGTATTTTTTTTTTTTTTTTTTGAGACAGAGTCTCACTCTTCTGCCTGGGCTAGAGTGCTGTGGCGTCAGCCTAGCTCACAGCAACCTCAAACTCCTGGGCTCAAGCGATCCTCCTGCCTCAGTCTCTCGAGTAGCTGGGACTACAGGCATGTGCCACCATGCCCGGCTAATTTTTTCTGTATATATATTTTTAACTTTTTTTTTTTTTTTGAGACAGAGTCTCCCTGTGTTGCCCGGGCTAGAGTGCCGTGGCATCAGCCTAGCTCACAGCAACCTCCAACTCCTGGGCTCAAGCAATCCTTCTGCCTCAGCCTCCCGAGTAGCTGGGACCACAGGCATGTGCCACCATGCCCGGCTAATTTTTTACATATATTTTTTTTAGTTGGCCAATTAATTTCTTTCTATTTTATAGTAGAGACGGGGTCTCCGCTCTGGCTGGTCTCGAACTCCTGACCTTGAGCGATCCACCCGCCTCGGCCTCCCAGAGTGCTAGGATTACAGGTGTGAGCCACCGCGCCCAGCCAACTTAATATAATTTAAAGCAAAGATACACAGCATCTGACCCTTGCCTGACTCACTTGCTGCACTAAGCCACTCTCCCCTGAGCCCAGCCCTCCTAATGGTGCTCTGCACAAGCCAGAGTTGCCGATTTCCCCAGCCCCACGTTCCTTTCGGTATAAGATCTCCCTGCAGCGATTCAGTTTGCCTGGAACTGTCTGTCCTGTCTCCTTCTCCTGGATAATCACCACTGAGACTGAGGCCCTTTCTTGATCTTAGGCACTTCCCTAGGAAGACTTCACTGGCTCGCCTTGCCAGGGCAGGGGAGCCTGTTGCCTGCTCCTGCGTCTATGTCCCAGCACCAGCGCACTCAGGACGCCTTGCGAGCTGGCTCCTGTGGGGCCGTCTTGTGACTGCGTTACAGATTCTCTCCTCCTGCAAGCAGAGATTGAAGCTCTCCAGCTGTTTGACCAAATCTTAGCGTGGCATCTTACCCTGTAATTGTTTATAGATAGAGTAACGAAATGAATGCCACAAGATTCAGCCCAGGGCACTCAAAAAAGTAACTGTTTTTTGAGGAAGATCTTTGACCCTGAAGGGAAAAAGATGTGACACTCAGAGGGAATGGGAAGATGTCTTCTGACAGCTAAACTGTGAACCTGACCCTGACACCTGCCTAGCAGCTGTGTCCTGTGTGTAGGTGAGAGCACTTCACGGTGGACCCCTGTCCAGCTCCCTTCCCCTAAGGTCCTTCTTCCTATCACACCTAGAGGCCACCAATCCCTCCAGGCCCCATTTTCTCTTTTCCTCCCTACACACCCTGGGCACCCTACATCACTCCACCTAGGCAGACTGCAGCTGTAGAAAAAGCAAAGTATTTGGATTCAAATAGGTTTACGTGGGTTGGAGTCCAGAATTACTACTTCCCACCTGTGTAACCTGGTTGGGGCAGATACCCTCACTGACAAGGACCCAGGGACACAAGGTCAAACTGCCACCTTCCCGCCTTGTTGGGAAGACAGAGCAAGAATATAGAAGGCTACTGGGATATTTTGGTCTTAAGTAACACTGAGATTTCTTAGAATAAAAATATTCAAGATACTTCAAACACTGATCTGCATTTTTATCTTTGGGTCTGTTTGATTTTCAGTGTGCTGATCATACTGAACATCGTGCACATAAATGGACAAAAGGTCAACGAGCCTGCCTTGGAAGTCTCTTCTGATTCTTACAATTCTGTGATTTTTTTATAGGACACACAAATTAAGTTCCATATTAAATATGTACTCACCATCAAATTGGTTTTAACTGATCAACACTTAAATGCACATACTTAGTTATATTCATCGGGTGTTGGGCAGATGGGAGGGGGGAGGAGGGGACGGGTAAATTCACCACCTAATGGGTGCAGTGTGCAAGATCGGAGGATGGAAACGCTTGAAGCTCTGACTCAGGTGGGGCAAAGGCAATATACGTAACCTAAACGTTTGTACCCCCATAATGTGCTGAAATAAATTTTTTAAAAAAGTTTTAAATTTAAAAAGCAATTATATTCCCAGGTGTGATATGTGCTGAAATAAAAAAATAAATTTCAAAAAAAGCAATTATATAATCACAAAGAAAATACAACAAAATATTCTGAAATAATCCTTGGGTTGAGGAGGGCTTTGTATGCATATCAATTTGTTTCCCCTTAAGAACTCTTACATCTCACATATCAAATCTAGAACCCATTGAAGATTGACATATAAAATAAATACATTCTAGAAAAATAAAAAGATTTGCCATGTTATAGGTAAAACATTAAGACCTTAGAACAAAAATGGCTAAGAGGGAAAAAAAACAAAACAAAACAACAAAAAAAATTAAGATTTATAATAATTAAAGAGATCTTACCAAATAAAAAAACAGACGAGCAACTAATATAGCTCAATAGGAAAAATGCAAGAGACAAAAGCAAGTTGTTCATAAAATAAGCACCGGGTAAATGAAAAAAAAATGTTCACCCTTAATAATTAAAAAAAGGAATTTGAAAAAGTGAGATTGTCATTGGTTGCTTAGGAGGTTTGAGTCTATGCATTGTTAGGAAATGGTTTGTATGAAAAAGATGGGTAATCCTATAATGTTTAGGAGAGTAGAACATAAATTCTTAGTGCCATTTGGGAAGCAAATATGTTATACTGATTCAAATTTAAATACGATTTTCATTTTAATTCAGTATTTCTTCATCTAGAAACTTATTTTATAGAAATCCTTGCAGAATTTGAAAACCTTGTTAAGCTCAGCTCCCGGGTGGGGTTGACTATTCCTTCTCTGGAACCTGCTGTGCTTTAGTGAACTTTGGCACGTACCTATTTGCATCTGCTCGGTCTGCTCCTTTGCTTCACTGACTCGGTCCCAGGAGCCATTCTTCCGTCCTGGGAACCCAGAACCAGGGAACAGGCCCTGATGTCTGGTCCCCACACCTGGCAGGTATTTCAACATATAAAGAATAAGGAGTCTTTTCTTTTTTTTTTTTTTTTTTTGAGACAGAGTCTCACAGTGTTGCCGGGGCTATAGTGCCGGGGCAACAGCCTAGCTCACACCAACCACAAAAACCTGGGTTAAAGTGATCCTTCTGCCCCAGTCTCCCAAGTAGCTGGGACTACAAGGCATGTGCCACCATGCCTGGCTAATTTTTTTATGTATATATATTTTGTTTAGTTGGTAAATTAATTTCTATTTTTAGTAGAGACGGGGTCTTGCTCTTGCTCAGGCTGGTTTCGAACTCCTGACCTTGAGCAATCCACCCGCCTCGGCCTCCCAGAGTGCTAGGATTACAGGCGTGAGCCACAGCGCCTGGCCAAGGAGTCTTTTTTTAAAAGAACAGTAATACCATAATCTTCCTTAAAAAATTAAATGTAATTTCATTGTCATCAAATATCCCTTCTGTTTTCAAAATTCCCGGGCAGTCTCATAGTTTCTATTTTTCAGAGTTGGTTTGTTTAATTCAGGATCCAAACAAGACCTACATATTCATGTATTGTTTCGTAAATACTAGTAAGTAATTCTAGAGATAAATGTGATCATGCATTTATACATGTCCTCATACTACAGATGAGAAGAACAAGATTTGAAGAAGTTATAAATTACTTGTCACGGGCTGATGAGATCATAAGTGGCAGAGCATGACCGAAATCATTTAGAATCAGGGGAAAATGTTAGTAGGTTTGTGAATCGTCCACAGATTGTGACGAGACAGCCAGAATACATCCCTCTATGGTTCTCTGATGGCCAATGCTTGCCCTTCCTCTACATTTATTTGTTCTTTTCCCAGAAAATATTAGAATCTTAAAATACATTATATTAACACAATATTATATTGGCATCCGGGTGGAGTCGCCAAAAAATTAAAAAAAACACAACATTATTATTGTTTAGTGAAAACTGAAAACAGAAGCCTCGCCCAGCCCAGTTTGTCATTGAAACCCCATCAGGGGAAATAATCCCTGTACCTTTGATTATTTCCTTTACCCTTGGGTGGGGGCCAAAACTGATGGAATCAGCCTCGATTGGGAGGCGGCAGAATTGAGAAGGGATTACCTACCCTCAGAGATGCAAATTTACCCAAAAATCTATTCTTACACTTTGATTTCATGCTCTGGGCTAATGGCTTTTAAGAATTATAATTAGTAGGGCAGGGCATGGTGGCTCACGCCTATAATCCCATCACTCTGGTTTCCAACTCCTGACCTTGAGCTATCCTCCCACCTCGGCCTCCCAGAGTGCTAGGATTATAGGCGTGAGCCACAGCACCAGGCCAAATCCCATCACTCTGGGAGGTTAAGGTGGGAGGATCACTTGAGGTCAGAGTTCAAGACCAGCCTGAGCAAGAGCAAGATCCCGTCTTTACTAAAAAGAGAAAAATTAGCCTGGTGTGGTGTTGTGTGCCTGTAGTCCTAGCTACTCGGGAGGCTGAAGTAGAAGGATCGCCTGAGCCCAGGAGTTGGAGGTCGCAGTGAGCTATGGTGACACCACTGCAGTCTACCCAGGGTGACAGAGCAAGACCCTGTCTCAAAAAAAAGAAAAAGAATTATTAGTGTTTCTCTTTCATATCTCCCAGCAGAGCCATCCTGGCTGACCCCGACCACTCCACTGAAACTGCTCCCCATACTCTGTAGCTCCACAGTTGTCTCGGTCCCTCAGGGCAGGACCCTAACCAGCCTCTGCCTGCTGCCCTTTCCCTGGATGCCACTCAGGACTCCTTGCTCCCTGCGCATCTGTTCTCATGTGTCTTCTGCCTTCACAGGAACCACATGAAACCAGATACACTCCCCAGAGTGACGTCCCACATGACAACACTGATTCTGAGGGGTGGGGGATGAGGGAGGAAGCCCGGAGACAGGTAACCCAAGGCAGGGGTCCCCAAGTGTCCCAGGGAGGGTGTATCAGAAGCCAGGGACACAGGTGGGGGGAAGGCACCAGGACTTGCAGTGACACAGCAATGAGAGATCAAGGCCAAAGATGGGAGGCTTGCTTGAGGCCAGGAGTTTGAGACCAGCCTGGGCGACACAACAAGACCCATCTCTACAAAAAAATTAAAAATTAGCCAGGCCTGGTGGCATGTACTGTGGTCCCAATGACTTTGGAGACTGAGGCAAGAGGATCCCTGGAGACCAAAAGTTGGAGGCTGCAGTGAGCTATGATGACACCACTGCACTCCAGCCCAGGTGACAGACCAAGATCCTGTCTCCAGAAAAAAAAGGAAAAGAAAGAAATCAGATGCCTCCTGGTTTTGTGCCTTTGATGTAAAGGAAGGGGCGTTCCATTGACTGATGGGGCAGACTGGGGGAGGGGCAAGTTCCTGGCTCTGAGAGCTGAGAAGTCAAGACCCTGCGAGTGGAGATGCCCACCAGACCTGTGAGCAGGGGCCTCAGGCAGACAGTTGCATTGCAGATGGATGACTGATGGTCAAGAAGCCAGGCTGGAGAGAAGTTTTGAACTGTAATTTTATTTTATTTTATTTTTTTTGAGACAGAGTCTCACTTTGTTGCCCGGGCTAGAGTGCCGTGGCGTTAGCCTAGCTCACAGCAACCTCAAACTCCTGGGCTGAAGCGATCCTTCTGCCTCAGCAGCCCAAGTAGCTGGGACTACAGGCATGAGCCACCATGCCCGGCTAATTTTTTCTATATATATTTAGCTGGCCAATTAATTTCTTTCTATTATTAGTAGAGACGGGGTCTCGCTCTTGCTCAGGCTGGTTTTGAACTCCTGATCTTGAGCAATCCACCCGCCTCGGCCTCCCAGTGTGTTAGGATTACAGGCGTGAGCCACCGCGCCCGGCCTGAACCGTAATTTTAAAGGTGTCTTAGATAGCACTAAGAAAGGGACAGGCACGGAGGCCCCCTCCTGTAATCCTGACACCTTGGGAGGATAGCTTAAGACTGGGACTTCAAGACCAGCCTGAACAACACAGGCAGACCCCTCATCTCTACAAAAAGTAAAAGCAAAATTAGCTGGGTGTCATGGTGTGGGCCTGTAGTCCCAGCTCTTTTTAAAATGTTATCATGGGCCAGGCGCGGTGGCTCATGCCTATAACCCTAGCACTCTGGGAGGCCAAGGCGGGAGGATTGCTCAAGGTCAGTAGTGCAAGACCAGCCTGAGCAAGAGTGAGACCCCATCTCTACTACAAATAGAAAGAAATTAATTGGCCAACTAAAAATATATAGAAAAAATTAACTGGGCATGGTGGCATGTGCCTGTAGTCCCAGCTACTCGGGAGGCTGAGGCAGGAGGATCGCTTGAGCTCAGGAATTTGAGGTTGCTGTGAGCTGGGCTGATGCCACGGCACTCTAGCCCGGGCAACAGAGTGAGACTCTGTCTCAAAAAATAAAAATAAAAAATAAAAATGTTATTATGGAAATTTTAAAACTTATACAAAGTAGAGACAATAGGATAATTAATCTTTATGCAACCAACATCCAGTGTTATCAATATTCGGATTAAGTCACTTTAGGGTTGGGCTCAGTGGCTCACGCCTGTAATCCCAGCACTTTGGGAGGCCAAGTGGGGACCAGATGTTCAGATTATAGTGACCTATGACCTCATCACTGCACTCCAGCAGGAGAGACAGAGGCTGTCTGTCTCCACAAAAATAAATAAATAAGGATAAAAGTCACTTTAGAATTATTTTTTATATATAGCGGACAGAAATGACAGATTATTTTCAAACATTTCCTTATAAAATGGGGTGCATGTATGGGCCAGTGCTTGTACATGGGCACCCTCATTCCTCGTCTTCGGTAAGGAAGGCCTTTCAGCAGGTAGCCCAGCTGCAGGCTACAGGTGGAAATCTCCTTCCCTCTTTTTCAACTTTTCTGTTCCTCAGTTCACTCATCTAAAAAATGCAAGTAACTACAGAACCTGCCCTACTCCATTATTACAAAAAAACAAAACAAAACCGAAGTTCTTAGATGAAGGCCAAGGACACTTAAGTACTTAGGAGAGAAGACCTCCCCGACCCTCCCTTGCCCTGACCCTCCCACTTCCAGGTGGAGCCGCCTTGCTGGCTGCCGTCCTCATAGCCTCGCCTTCCCCACATCCAGGGCCCAGCGCCTGGCCGCTTGCACAGACAGAGGCTGCAGAGAATCCCTGCTCCAGGTATGCGGAAGGTAGGACCGTGGGGCACGGGAGGCCAGCGTGGCGAGACCTGGAGCCCCCTGTTCACCTTGTCAGGGAGCCCAGACTTGGCATCAGGTGATTTTAAAACATACGCTGTTTCTGGCCGGGCGCGGTGGCTCACACCTGTAATCCTAGCACTCTGGGAGGCCGAGGCGGGCGGATCGCTCAAGGTCAGGAGTTCGAAACCAGCCTGAGCAAGAGTGAGACCCCGTCTCTACTATAAATAGAAAGAAAGAAATTAA